>CABFOV010002048.1:0-88279 GCA_902141375.1 Timema poppense | reverse complement strand
AAAAAAATGCAAAGCTATTTTGTTGAAAAATACAGGATTATTTTAATAACTTATTAATCTTTGAACTTCTTACACTCAAATTTTTACATAAACTAGCTAACATGCTTTCCAATTTGATTATATACTTATATATATATATATATATATATAACTTTTTAATTTTTAAATATAATAAAAGAATCACTAGCAAAGATATTAGGAAAAAAAAAGTTTTATTTAACATTTATTTTTAAGCTTTGAAAATTTAAATGGCTTGAAATAGAATAAATCACTAAAAAGAAAGTAAAAAACTGAATAAATAACAAAGTTTACAAAAAAACAACAACTTTAGATCCTATGCTAAAATTTGATTATGCATAGCAGCTGTTTCAGCGACCATTAACTTTAGCAGGGTTATAGTAAAATGAAGGCTAAAATAAATAATTAGCTTGGAATCAGAAGGGAAGGGGACGACGACTTCAAACCTGGTACTTCTGCATAAATATGAAAGGTTGGGGTGCGTTATCCTGATCTTCAAGATTTATTTTATCCTAATAGGAATCACTATTATTCACACTTGTGTTATCAATGTCATTGCCACTCCTACTTGTTCCGTTCTTTCACTTTCACCAGAATATAATCCCTGTTCAGTTTCATTATATACAACTTCAGAATCACTGCTTTCAGAATCGCAAACAAATTGACCACTCTCGCTTGAGCTATCAATAAATATTGCAAGTATTTCTGTGTCTTGAATCACAGCTTTCCTCTTAGTAGCCATGTTTACAAACAAGGTCAAAGATAAAACTCATAAAGTTAAAAGATAATGTTCATGTTCCACATATCAAAATTCTAGATGCAAAGACTAATAAAAGTAGCTTGAACTTACGAGAATGCAGTGGAAATAAAATCTACTCTGTCTGTTGGTTTAATACTGAACTAAGATCTCAAAAACATGGGACCGTTGTGAGCGGCGCTGGCAATTTTAGCAAATATTTTGCACATTGCTCTGAGCGACATTTGCACTCAAAGTGTTAAGCATGCCTGAAAAACTCTTTCCCCACCTTTTGACTCTTTTTTTTACACAAAGATGATTTATTTTTTATTTTTGACACACATGCCAGTGATCTTTACAAGATCACACGATAATGGGTGAAATAGTTTGTTCAGTACAGTTTGTTGTAATATAATATAGGATTAACTAATAATTAATTTGTAAATCCAGTATTCGGGCATTGTTTAAGAGTACAGTCTAGGCATAGAAACTTATGTTTAGTTTGATAGTTTAGCATAGGGCTGCTTGAAGTCAGAAAGCAATGATTGTGTGATCATAGGTAAGCTGTTATTGAGCTGGATGCAGCTACAGAAAACTCAATGCATTATCTAAAAGATTAGTTAATGACCCCAAGTTCTGGCACTGCAAGTGGCAAGAAAAATATCCAAGATGTACAGCCTACAATAATAAATTCTTGATTACAAAAGGTTCTAAGGATGGCAAATTAAGGCTTTGGATCTCTAAATATTTAAGATAAGCTATACATATTTAAGAGATGATAAGTTGAAAAATGATTTTAAGGTATTTTATAGAGTGCAAAGAAGTTAGCTTGAGTTCAAATTGGTGATATAGATAATCTTATACGAATGTCAAACGTTATTGTGCTAAGGTTGCCTTACTGCACATGGGAGAATATAGATGGGATACGCTAGAAACATCACTTGGTGTTCACAAAATGCAACCCCCTGGCCCCTTTTTTTTTAGCAGAGTACCAAGAACTAGAGTACTAAGTTGAAAGTAGCACCATAATACGGTCACCCCTTTTCAAGTG
This sequence comes from Timema poppense, assembly GCA_902141375.1. Lineage (NCBI taxonomy): Eukaryota > Metazoa > Arthropoda > Insecta > Phasmatodea > Timematidae > Timema > Timema poppense. Next base: position 86,474 of record CABFOV010002048.1, on the reverse strand, counting down.
TGATGTAACTACTTCATGTGACAAAGAAATATATTGGTTTAACTTCTAGTGAACTTACAGACTATTTAATGAAGTGGCCAGAGGTAATACTCATAAATAATCAGGAAGCAATGACAATATACCAAATTATTGATGATGAGATTCTAACAAGCTAGATTTTTCCCCCCCTTCTCTCTCTCAAAACTGTTCTTAAGTTAGAAAACTTTACTAGCTTTCCTCCATTATTTCCCCTTGATTCACATAAAATATAACTTTTAACTACCTATCTTTGAAGGGTTGCCACTCTCTAAACATTAAGGGGACTATCTAGAATTTACTCTCATTGGTAGGCACACATCTCAATGAGCTAATTTATCTTGATTTATCATTGACAGGGAGATTGGAGTTTGAATCTTGGCTGGGTGTACTGAGAGTGGCGTTTCCTTAGAGGTGTATCTCTACCTAAATGCAAATTTGGGTACATGTCCTCTAAATTCCACCATTTTTCCTCATTATCAGCCCATTTGTGTAATTAACATACATGCATATGACTCGAATAGGTACCGATACGTGAAGGGGAAAAATCTTTTGAATTAATGAGTCAATATGTTCAACACTGTGTTATGCCTATGAAGACTATTGTATAAAAGGTTGGGGCATTGTTGTGCAGTCCTGCACAATAATGTGTAAGACATATTTGATAGGTACCTGAAACTTGCACACTACTTTGTTATTCGCTTTATAATGGTGTGCAATGTGCTTGGTATAGAAAACCATGATAGTTTCAGCGATTTACAGTGGAGCACAGTATACAGCAATTACAAGGATTGAAACTTCAAACTTAGACTGTTACGTGTGAAAGTGACTTTAATTTATTAATAAAATCCTGAATATTATTGTGTTTTCTTTCTCTCATAACTATAACATAATATAGTTAATTTATGATATATCTTATAGGTTTTAAATATTTATTTAGGATAAAACTACATATTGTGTGTTATCAGTCTTCATTGACAAAGCCAATACATGCACATATAATTTATTTTATAAATAATACTTTGTATCACTAGCATTTATAGGGCCCAGTTTACTTTTAATCTAGATTTAACTTTTGTTTTGTTTCAGTGGAAGAGGTATAGTAATGGATGAAGAAGGCATGGAGAAGCAGCAAGGAAACCATCAAACGTGTTCTTCAAGAGACAGGTGAGGGAGACAACTGGTGAGAGCCAGAATAGTAAGTTGAAGCACTGGGCAGAATAGAATTAAAATTCTTTTCTTTTTGCTTGTACAACATCTCACTACCCATTCAGGTTATACATTTATGTACTAATTATGCTAACTGACTTGGGATGAATAAGGTTGAATTTAGAGGAAGTGTACACGCATTTGTTAGGTAAGAGATTGGGAAACCATTTAGGAAACCACCCTCAGTACACCTGACCGGTATTAAATCACGATCTCCCCATCATTGATTGTCTAGTCTATTGTGAGAATAGTGCCTTAAACCATGCGGCCACCAAAGTGGGTCACTCATATGTTGTGTTTAGGTAGTTCATCATTAAATATTTCAATATAAGTAGGGCACCCACTCAGTTGCAGCAAAACTCGGGGATTAAGCGCTCTCCTCCCCCCTTGGAAAGATTTCGCCCCTGCCTGGAATAAAATTTACCCACTTTAGATTTATATAATTCCTGTCAGATATGCTCATATATGAAGCAGAAATATGGCCTTGCACAAATATAGCCTTGCACAAATATAGCCTTACATCAAAGTAATTAATAAAATAAACATTCAAAATGTTTTCTAAATCTGTATATTTATTTGTGATCTGTAATAATTTAAGATTTTCCCCAAGTTCATTATTTTAACAAACAGCCATTCAACCTTGAACTGATTCAGAATCGATTACAAATGTGATAACAAGAAAAATAGTAAGGTGTTACTTGCAGAGCATTAATTACTGGCATTTAGTGCCAATTGTTGAGCATTGTGTTTTATCTTTAACACTCTCATTACTGGGTCAAGATCATGTACTTACCTGCAGAAACCAGCCAATTTTAGGGATTAAAAAAAAATTATTTCCTCACAGCCCCACATTGGATTTTAAAAGGTCAAAGGCCAGTTTGGAGCTACATTCTTTTTTATTCTGAATAATGAATCTAGTGTGATATCTAGTAAAGTGAATTGGTTCATGCTAAAGTGGCCTTACTCATGAAAATGGTAAAATTTAGTTAAGCATTGTATTTATGTTTTATGGGGTAGTGTAAATGTTTTTTGCCAAAAGGAACTTGGTCAGATGCATGGTTATCATAGAAATTGACAGAGTAACTAAAGTATATGTGAAAGGGGCATCAGTCAGTGACTGAGGTCCTTTTTGCATATAATGTTGGTGCTCCTATCTACAGAATATTCTAAAGGGGCTTCAGTCAGTGACACTCATGTTATTCTCATGTGCTAGCTATCTCCATTGATTATATGCAGAATGTGCAGATACCTCAATTCCCTGTTCAGGAAAGCTTTTACTTGAGGCAACTGACAACAAATATATTTTGTATGCACGACATAAAAAAGAAACACAGCTAACATATTATATTTGTACCATGAAGGTGTAACCGACAAAGGTCCAAATGAGTTATGTTCATTTATCTAAGAGTTTATACAGAGCCTCCAAAACACACCGAATTACATCTTTATTTAGGTAGATGTGGGGGGCAGAATAAAAATCATGCTTTATCAAGACTATTACTAGCCTTGACGGACACCAAGCACTTTAATAAAATTGAACACTACTTCCTCATTAAGGGACACTCATTGCTTCCCTATGAAAGGGATTTTACTATAGTAAAAAGGGAGTTGAGAAAATATGACAGGATCTATAGTGTACATGAATTAACAGAAATAATAATACAATAAAGTAAATATAATAGCCTTAGTTTGTTGTTAAATAAGTAAGATACAAAGGAGATACTGGAGTTTAAATCATGGTGGTCTTCATATTATAAAAAAGAATTGTACCTCTGAAGATAGTAAAGACAAAAGTGTTCCAAGGGATAAAAAGTGAATTCAGGATAAGTAGTTTAACGCATTTTACATACATTAGTGAATTCACTGGTTGCATTTTGGCTGGGTCAACTATTGATTCTATGATCACACATACATTTATCTTGGGCAACCTGCACAACCACCTCTACGGTTTCCAGTAAATGGAGCTTATTCTTTGGGAAAGGTTTCCTTGAAAAAGCCAAAGATAAATTATATTAAAAGACTACTTTCATAAATTCCTCGTGAATACCAAGAGTTTTACTCTGAAATTTTAAGCTGGCCAACAGAAACCAATCAAGATGAACTAAACAATGCTGAATGGCCTGATTTTTTTATTAATATAATAATATGTATAAACAATTTTCTTTGCATTTCACATTAATTGTGTACATTTTTCAAATAAAATATAAAATAAATTGTATAGAATTCCGCACGAACTTTCTCTCTCCATTGTTTAAATATGGAGATATTTACTCAAAACTCATATATGTGAAATGAAATAATATACACTAGCAAACATGAGCTATTTTCTACATTTTATTAGGTGTTGCACATATAATGGTTATCGCATTGCTATTAAATTCCTCAGTTATAAATTTAGACCAATAAAAAAGGTAAATATTCACTATTGGGTCTAAAATGAAGAGAAATATCATTGCTGTATAAACATTTCCCCAAAGAGAATAAACAAAAAAAGAAACTTTTTGAGAGACTTACTTATCTACATACTCTATGGTATTAAAGAATTATTGCGTTAAAACCTAAGTAGTATCTCTGTACAACTAGAGCTCACAAAATTGTATTAATATATTTGCCAATATCTCTGAAATTATTGGTTTTATAAAGATATATTTCAAATAATTTTTTTAATTTTTAATAGTACTACAATTTTGCAATGCTAAGTTATTTAATATCTTAAATAGTTGCGGAAATACGGAAATTTGCACTTATGTAAAGTACCTTAAAAGTCATTGTCATAGGAAAATAAAAACAGCCATTTTGTTTATAATCTTAATCAACTCCTAGATACAAATTTTAATCAAAATCATTAAAGCCTATTTTAAGAAAATTGATTTTTTTTTCTCTTTTTGCCTTTCAGTAAACTACCCTTAATTTTAGGGTTAGATATCCAATCCAAAAAAAACCTTGAGACAACCCTATGAAAACCCTAGATACTGAGTTTTAGTCCGATCGGTAAAATAGTTTAGGCGACAAATTAAAAAAACACTTTTTCGGAGGATGAAATATCAAAATTAATCAAAATCTCGAGTTCAATCTTTTGAGTATCACAATACTTTCTCTACCTGTAAGATAGCGAGAAAGTAAAAAGACAGCATACTGGAGTTTTTATTTGGAAAATACCTAATGCAGGCTAAAAATCCCTCAGTTAAGGAACTCAAATATTATTTTGCAACTGAACTAAACAATAAACAGTATTTTAGCTGTTGTAAATGGAACTGTATCAATTAAATTACATCCTGTAAGTTTTTCATTTCTGTAGGACAGTGATTCCCAAACTTTTGGCTCATGTATCCCTTTTGGCTTTGTAAGATATCCACAGATCGTCACACCCTCGCTTGCATGAAATACAGTTTGTCTGGATGATTGCTACCCAAAATTTTAAAAGTATATTAAAATATATTATTTTACCAAAGTGACAAAAAATTATACATGCAATAGTATACTAAGTAAACATTCAATCTTACTTTATAGGGTACTAGTGTGAGGAATGGTGTTGTTTCTTCGTTTCACATTGGTAGAGATTGTAGATAGCTGAATTCTCATGTTGGGTGCAATGTCCAATCTGCATTGATATTTAGATTTTGTTGCTGCATACCTTGAAGATCCAGCTTTGCACACATAAGTGTTGTTGGAAACAGAATAAGTTAAAGTACTGCATATTTAGACACTTGTGGATATTCTTGAAGAGGACTGCACCGGAATTCAACCAGAGGTACTTCACCACTGAAGTTCTGTTTTAAACCAGTATCAGATGTAATATCTATCAAAGCTCATAATTTTGCACAGACATAGCATCCAGTTTCTCTGAAGCACAGTATGGATTTTGTACCCATTCATCTGTAGAAGAGGGAAAGTATTTCTTAAACACTTGTTGACAACCATATAAATGTTGGACGACGCTACTATGAATAGTTTCTTCTAGGCTAGATTCTGTTTCTATCAAGAAGTAATTCAAAGTTTGAAAGCATTCATACTGTTTTTTTCTTCCAAAATTCAAGTTTATGATCAAAAGATGCTATTATATCCCATTGCTGTAAATACCGACACAATCTTTCCTTGACATGACATATTTAGTTCATTAATTCTTGTAAAACTGTCTGTTAACTAAGCCAATTTCTGAAGGCAAGAGGTATTCACCAAACAGGGAGAAAGCTCAAATAGGTGATTAATAAAAAAAGAATAAATTTCAGTGCGAAGTTCAAAAACTCTTAACAAGAACTTTTCCCCTAGACAGCCATCTTATTTCTTTGTGAAGTAATAGTGTTGTGTTTGGTTCCCATTTCTTCGCAAATTAATTTAAACATTATGGCATTAAGTGGCCTTGATTTAATGTGGTTCACTTTCTTTGAAATATCATCCAAAACAGTTTTTAGGTCTCTTTCCATAGTTTTGGCAACAAGCGCTTGTTGATGAAGCACACCGTGACTATTCGAACAAGACGATGCCAACTTTTTTGATACGTGCCACGCCCCCTGCCATTTTACCTGTCATTGCTCTGGCTCCATCAGTGCACACATGAACACACTTTTCCCAACTTATATTGTATTCTCTCATGTAACTATTAATTACTTTAAAGAGTTCCATTCTAGTCATACGACTTTCAAGAGATTTACAGAGTGACAAATCCTCCTCGATTTTGTTTTGAAACAAGTTAATGCACAAATACAAGTAATAATGTGAGCCCTGACACATTTGTTGATTCGTCAAGTTGCAATGAAAAAGCAAAACTACATTTAAGTTGCAACACCAATTCTTTTTCTATATCTGTTCACAGAGATCTTGAATGTGACGTTTAACAATATTATTAGATAACTGAATTGTTTCAAGTTTCTTTTTTGATTGCTCATCAAGCACACAAGCTACCATTTCAATCGCACAAGGCTTAGTTAGGGTTTCATCGATTGTATGGGCTTCTCCTGCAAGCACAATATAGTAACTCATTGTAAGAAACCTTGGTAGTGCTTTCATTGTCAGTTTTTGAACTTTTCCCCATAAGATTCTGACAATTTGTTGATGACCCAAGTTTACGCTTGAAAAAACTAACATCTTTGTCCTTAAATTCAGGGTGATTAGTATCACGATGTCTACAAAATTTGGCAGGTAACAGAACTGTTTGATAACACTTTGTTGCACAAGATGCATAGTGACAGGGGCAATTTTATCACCTGTATACGTAAAACCCATAGATAAATAGGAACCATTGTATTTCCATTTTGTACTACTTCAACAGTTCTAGAGCTGTCATTTCTAGATGGAGAAGCAAAATGTTGGGATTCACTTACAATGTCGGTTACACTGATACTTGCTGGAGTAGTACTTTATTGTTTACTTAAATTACCTCTTTTTAGCCATTGATCCATGATAGATATTAAAAATAATAGTATCAATGTTACTGCATTTTATATCACTCACTTTGTTGTATCTATGACTAAATATATGAGGAGAGGAGTTCCCATTAACTGTTATTAAGAATTTTTAAACACATTGTCATGAAGACATACAAATTGATTAACCCCAATTAATATATAAATGACACGAGCACATGATACCTAACAAATGCAGCAAGTACAATGTTGAGCACGAGGGAGAAAGAGCATGTCACTAAACTGCGATCTGTATTTACATACATTTGAAACATTTGAAACCACACTGAAATTAGGGGAATAACTGCCAGTCCTGATAGCAGGTGTCCAGGAGAGGATTGCTAGTTTTGAGAAATATACAGTTATGCGAAAGCAAATAGGGGAAAATGAGGGAGGGGAATAACAATTTCACTTTGCACAGTTCGGGAACCACTTTTCTAGGACATATGTTTAAAGCTTAAGATAGTTTTTTCTTGTTTTCTTGAAACTAGGTTGCATTGACTACTAATGCCGTTCCAGCATATACTGATTCAAGTGCTCTTATTAGGGACTTTGAGTATAAGTACTGTGTAAAAGGCAAAAACAAAAAAGTCATACACATAATAAACAATAAACTTGCACAATCTGCTGGTTATGTAGATTGATTTAGGTGATAGGTGTCGTTGTGTACAATAAAATGTAAATATAGGTTCATAATGAATAGCTTCCTATTGAATAATTCAAATTCTAATTGCTACCTGATTTGTAAATAAATTTACTATACAATTATATTTTATTGACTATAGGCCTACCCGCGAGATAATAGCGCAATGCACTGTAGTTTATACATTAGAAAATATAAAAGCCTATATGTAATTAATCATTCACATTTTTATAATTCAAACACACATTAATCATAATTGAAGATACAATTAGGCCCTAAAATATAAAATAATATTTTCATGTTGACGTTTGTGAGATAGGTCCACTATAACATAGCGTTCATTTTCGTAAACAGCAATGGATTAGCGTTCACTTTCATAAACAGCAATGGATTAGCGTTAACTTTCATAAACAGCAATGGATTAGCGTTCACTTTCATAAACAGCAATGGATTCTATATTTTATCACTAACTCCCCCGATTCTTTTATTTCATCTTTATTGTCATCTATATCATCAACTAAATTCACCATTTCTGCTATTTCATTATCAGATAAACCTTTTATCCTTGCCATTGTTAATGCAGCACGAACCCAAGAAACACTAGCCTATGCTATTCTTTGCACTAAAAATCACCGAACTTGAGCTACTTGGAGAGTAAACTGCAGGGTTGCTCTAGTTATAAAAATTCCACTCAGATGTGCGTTGAAATGACCATCTATGACCACAATTCGGAATTAACAGTCCAAGGAATGCATAGCACTAACCAAACGCATAGAATACGCTGGCAAAGATTTTATGCTGCTCTAAATTCGAGACCTTGTAGAATTGATAGGCTCGGCGAGATTCGTGAGAACGGCCGCCCGTAAATTCAACAGGCATGGTATGGTGTCAAGAGTGTTAAGACTTTCAAATTAACTTTCATTCTTTGTTTTATATATTTATCTTTAATTAAATACAGGTTTCACAGTGTATTTTTCCTGAGTGTTTTAACCTCACCATTTCTTGTGTCTTTAAAATAATTTAATTTGCAGATAGTTTGGATAAGTAATAAAACCCATGACACACTTAACTGTAGTAAATAATTTTGATGGTTTGCCAAATAAGAACTCTTTGAACTCTAATTATCATTTAAATCAAACTACCAGTGGCATGTCTGGGAGTGTTGCAAGGGAAGCAGACCTTGTTAAAACTTTACCTGTGATATGTTCTTGTCAACTTGGGCCCTATTTGACCAATCCTTCATATGCTTTGCTCTGCATGTCTCACATGGAGATGTATTCCCCTCGATACCTAACCAATGAGTGTTCTACTGAGGGATGGGAACAACTTAGAGGTACAGTTTGAGTTTATGCTGCTTACCCTGGTAACACTTTGCGACACACCATTGCAAACTACAAAGAATGTCTAGAGGCATTCAATTTTCTAAAATGTATCAAGAAGGGATCAATCAAAGTAGTTTATAAAGGCATCCAATTTAAAAAAATCTTGTCATTGCATGACCAATTCAAGGGGCTTTTAGTGGAAATTAGTTTACCATAATTTTCTGGGGAAGGACCACTCCAAATAGCTTCTAGAAACTTCCATCTTTTAAACATTTTCCAGAGAGGATCCCTACAAATATATTTTTGGGGCATATCAATTTAAATATTTTCCATATCAAGACCACTCCAAATTGCTTCTATGGCAGTGGTTGTCAACCCTTTTTAATCGAGGGCCTATATCAACATAGGAGGGTGGCACAAATAGCCACACATGTGTGTATATTTTTATCTGCCAAGCTTCTTTTGTCTCTATGTACTTAAAGTAAAGTGCAATCGTATGACTACAAAAAAAGATGAAATGTAAAACATGCACATAGGTTAAGTATATAATGGGTATTTATTTAAATAAAAGTAAAAGTCGAATATATTATGTTATGACATTTTTAAACTAACAGAAAACTACTTCACAGGTGTGTCTATATTGTCATAAAAAATACAATATTAGAAATTTATAATCAATAAGTAACAGACAAAAGAAAAATCTGTGGGATTTCTGGTGTTGATTTTTTTTTAGATTTAACTTATATTTGCTTCCTTTGGACTGCAAGTAACTCTTATTGCCTCTTCGAATTGTTGTGAAAGATGGTTTTTATATTTGTTTTTAAAAAGTTCATTTTAGAAAATGAGGTTTCACACAAATAAGTAGAAGGAAATAATTTTAAAATATATGGTGCACGATAAAATACGGCCTTGTAATTATTAGATATGGTTTTACAAAATTTAACACACTTCTTCTTCTCACAATGTTACAAGAGTTATACATATGGAATTTCGTTCAAATTTTCTAGGTAATTTTTTGGTAATTTTTAGGTCATCAAAATCCGAGTCCTTATCATCACTATAGTTATCTTGCAGCTCCTGAAGTAGATATTTAAATTTTCTGTGATTAAGTTCACAGGCACAAATGGGTTTGCTATGGTTTACATAAGATCTTTCAATATGTCCTTTGAGATTTGATTTGCCAAACTTTCTTGATGCAGCAAGCAATGAATTGGTAGCAGATTCGGCAAGTTCCATTCTTTACTCAAGAGCAACCAAACCGAACTTACACTGATCATTGAAGGACAACTGTCTGTGCACACTAACATTAAATTGTAATTTGGAATTGAATGACTTTTTAAAAAAATCCTTAATTATGGCCAAATAATCAGAACCTCTTGTTTGGCATTTATTGGTTATATATAACTGCCAGTAAATCCTCTAATGTTCTGTCATCGGAGCAATAGCGCCAGAATAGAGAACACTGAAACATTGAGGTTATATCTGAACTTGAATCCCATGCAATACTAAAATATTTGTATTTTATTATTTCACTAATAACTCCTTCAAACATTTTTCAAATATCTTCTATACTATGGTGACAGGTCAATTTAGAAAGTGTTAGTTTATTCATCTCGACCATAATGTGTTTATTGTTTGAAATTTTTTTAAACAGTTTTACAAGCTGTTATCATGCACTGCTTTATTAGTTCAGTATCTGTAAAATGTTAAATTTGTTTTGCAAGTATATTAAAGACCTTGTAGAAAGCTTTAGTAACAGTTTTAATTTGTCCGATTGCAATTGACATAACATTTTGTTGGAGACTGATGGACGCTTTCAAATGAGCTCTATTTTCTTGCCTTTCATTATATCGCAAAAAGCACTTTCACTGAATAAATTATGTTTACTGGTGTTATGGGAGGATAAATTGTATAACTTATTCCAACATAAGGCAGTATCATCTTTATTTTCACATGTAAAACAAAACTCCTCCTTCCAACTTTCATGAAAAATCCTATTCTCTTCACTTATAGTCATTTTTGACAAGATCCCTGCCATGGGTTCAATGTGGAACAATCTTGCATGTGTTAGCGATCATACGTAGATGCAGTAGTGCTGGTGGCAACACAACAAACAGGGTGATGCGTAAGTGCAAAATCAACAAAGCAAGCAGTGCAACTGTCTTGACTAGTGTGTGAGTGTGGGTGGTGTGGATGAGAGCGTGAGGAGTGTTGCCAGCCACGGTGGCAAAGCTGGTTACTGCAAGAGACATAACGAGGCAGCCTCTATAGGTTTGTCTATTTATTACATGATTTCTTTATTGTATTAATATGACCTAGGGCTGCATATGGCCCGTGGTTTAACAACCACTGTTCTAGGGGCATTTAACTTTTAAAAAAATTATAGGAGGAGTGCCTCTGGCCTCCTCTTTTGTATGGTGCTAAAAAAAAACCTCTTGCTCTTAATGTTCCGTCCCCACTGTGTGTACTGGATTGGCTTGACCCCCCACTTCATTTCAGATTAGGCAAATGCTTGTGCATTGCATTGCCACCTGATGGATTCATCAACACAATTTAATATCATGTGAAAGTTGTGACCCTTTTTAAATAGGGCAGGGCCAAAACCAATCCTATTTATCGGCCAATGTTGGCACAATCAGCCAAGGATAATTGGTTTTATATCGTTCAGATATTTTATGCTGATATTTCAAAATCTATAGATATATTCCATTTTAAATAGGGCAGGGCCAATAACCAATTGGATTTATCGGCCAATATTGGCACAATCAGCCAAGGATGATCGATCGGTTTTAAATCATTCAGATATTTTATGCTGATATTTCAAAATCTATAGATATATTAAAATTCTCAAGTCATGAAAAGATAATTTTAATTCTCAAGTCATGAAAATATAATTCATAGTTCAATCAAAATATTTAAATACAGTCTTTTGCATGTAAACACAATTTTTTAAATTCTGCTTTAGATATTTTATTTGATAATAAACAGCAAAAGCAATATTCAAAACAAAATAAACCATTTGTATTTACCTTAAGGCTTATTTCAAATTATTAAATACTTGATAAATATATTAGAGATAAAGATTTCCTCGAGTAACAAAGTTAAACACTATCAAAAACAATATTAGTTAGGCCAGTATGATTTTATTTGTTGTGGATTTATAAAAAATTAAAAACACATATTATGGCTATAAGTAACATAGTTCTAATTGAATACAATTTGCACACTAACCTAATATGAAATATTACCTACACCTTTCAGTATGAGCCGAAGTCTGTGCATGCATGCACACTGCATTTTGTTTCTATTTGAATAATTTTCATTTTGGATTTGAGTTATTTATATTTTAAGTAACCCTTCTTTTTTTTGTTGGCTGAATTAACTAAACTAATACTGAAAAAAAAAAGTTGGACTCGGATACCAGCATTATTGGCATTGGCAATATCTGCAAAAGGGCTTTTTGGCCCAGCTCTTATTTTAAATAATATAGTGCCATCAAGTAAGAGGTTATTGTTATCACTTGAGCTCAAATTTATATTTGCTTAGAATCCAAAAAATATATATTTTATACATAATTAAATAAATACATCTTAATTAATGATTTCTTGCAATGCCGCCTCAAGCATAATTTTTTTTACCCAGGAAACTTTTATTTTTATGTCCCCTTTCTAATAACATCTTATAATTTGAAAGGATGAATAACAAATGTCCGTAATATCTCTTTATCATAGCTGATTGGATTTCTATGAAAGTCCATCATCATCAAAACAGTTCCCAGCCCGTGGCTGGATCCGTTTAGTAAAATGCCTCCATCTACCTATGTCCTTCCACCATTATTCCTCCTGCACTTTCTTCCACTCTCCTCTCACTTGCATACCTGCTACTGTATATTCCTCCCATCTTTTTACTTTGTCTCCCTTGTGGTCTCTTCCCTACATTCTTTATATCCATAAATATTTTTGGGATTCTGTTCCCTTCCATCCTCATTATGTGTCCATACCATATCATCCTTGCTTCCTCAACTATCGCATGTACCCCCTGTACTCCAACTCTTGACTGTACATCTTCATTCATAATCCTATCTCTTCTGGTGACAGCTAGCATGCTCCTCAAAAACTTCACTCCCATAACCTCCAATTTCATAAAAAAAAAAAATTACATCCGAAGTCAAGTTTCTTCTGCATACGTAACTATGGGTATGAAGTATGCTCTGTACACCACGTCCATACACTTCAGGAGCACTTCTCTTTTCCATAGTAGGTCTCATACACGCTAGTAAAAAACTTATCCCTGCTGCCCTCGGCTCACTATATCTTCTGTGCTGCTCCTCTTTTCCCTCAGTCACACTACCAATATACTTTATGCTATTTTCTTATTTCAAATATACTCCATCCAATTCTGTCAACTTTCTTGGCCTTGTTCTCTGCCTTATCACCATCACTTCACTTTTTGCCATACTAAATTTCATATCACACTTCTCTTTCACTTCCTCATTCCATTCCTGAAGCTGCTCCTGTACTTAATCTTCCTTTCCCCTCCATAATCAAGTAATCGGCAAAAAAAAGTCTTTCACTTTCTCCTCAGCCAGTTTCCCTGCCACTTTATTTATGACCATTTCCATCACCAATACAATTAGTAATGGTGAGAGGGAACTTCCCTGCTTGACTTAAATTTTTAATTAGAACCACTCTGTCCATCGTTTATTCGTATTCCGTCTTTACACAACTCACATTATTATTATTATTATTATTTATTATTATTATAAAGATTCATTACTGTTCTAGCCACTCCTCTTTCTACTCCACCCTCCTCCATTGCTTTTCATACTTTTTTCCTATTCACACTATCATATGCATTTTCTACATACATGAATGCCATTCATTACCAGATCCTTTACAAACTCATATATATTTTCCATCAGCACTCTAATTCCAAATATTAAATCTATCATTGACCCCTTCTCTTTGAACCCATATTGCTCCATCTTCCTTTCACACATTTTCTCATTCTCTTTTCCAGAATCTTTTTGTACATTGTCGTGCATTGACACATCAGTGCTATGCCTTTATAATTTTAGCACTTCTCTCTATACACTTTATTGAATATTGGTAATATAATACCTTTTTTCCAATACTCTGGCACTTTATTCTCCTTCCACACTGCCCTTACTACTCTATACCACCTCTATACCAATTTTCTCCTGAGTCTATGGTGATCAGTGTTTATCTCGTACTCAAATGTTCAATTGGTTTTTAAAAAAATTAAGGAGGGGAGGAAAGAGATAGAAGACAATCTGCACCCCAGCCATCCTCACACATCAAAAATAGATGTTAATATTGAAAAAGTGAGTGAAATTGTTCTAAAAAACCAATGCCTTAGCATTCCAGCAATTGCTGACTTAGGTAATATCGATAAGGAAACTGTTCTACAAATTTTACATGAAAATTTACACACGAAAAGAGTTTGCTCTAAAATGGTGCCATAACTGCTCACTCCTGAGCAAAAGGAAACTCATTTAGAAAATTTGTGCTGGCATATATTCCATTCACTGTAGGAATTACTCTCTGAAAGGTCTTTTTTTTCCTACCAATATCCTACTATATAGTAGATTTATGGTAGGGAAAAAGGCCTTTCAGAAGTCAACTCCTACGGTGAATGGAATATACGTCATAACATCGAAAATGATCCAAACTTTTTAGAAAATGTGATAAATTGTGACGAATCATGGTTTTTTCAATTTGACCCTGAAACTAAGTGCTATCTATGCATTGGAAGAGTCCCAGTTCACTGAGACAAAAGAAAGCACGGATGAGCAAGTCAAAATACAAAGCAATGATGATAGTTTTTTTTATATCCGTGGGATTGTTAACATTGATTGGGTACCTGAAGGTCAGACTTTTACCCAGGTTTGCTATAAGGAGGTTTTTACAACCCTTTGTGAAGGCATAAGAAGAAGAAGACCTGAAATGTGGCAGAACAGCTTGTGGATTCTTCATTAGGACAACGCACCAGAACATAAAGCGCTGTTTATCCAGAGGTTTTTGGTGAAGCACAAGATTTCGGCGTTGGAACACCCACCTTACTCACCTGATCTAGCCCCGTGTGACTTTTTTCTGTTCCCGAAGATCAAATCTGCACCAAAAGGAACCCGTTTTGAGTCTTTTGATGCTGTGAAGGAAAAAAACATGTCTCAGTTATGATGACTATGCTTACCATCAGCTTGAGACATGTCCTGAGTGCAACCGAGATGACTCGTTCGACAATGCCGCACTTTTTTTGGCTTCCTCCACTCACCCCGCCAATACCACAAATGTATTGTTTCATCCACCTCCATCCCCCAATTTCATCAAGCCCATATTGCTGGCACGTGTTTCTGCTGCCAGTTGAATGAATTCATTCTTTAGATTTTGGTGTTATTTGTCTGTTGTTTAAAAAAAAGTTACTCCTGTTGAAAGAGTTAAGTATCCCAGATATTATTGTTTTTGTAGTGTGATGTTTTAAGACCTACCTATATTGCCATTTTGGCTATTTTTAATTTATTAGAAATTGGCCAAGGTGTCAATATTGTTTGTTTAAATCATTATAGGTTTTAACATTTTTACTACCGTCAACTCTCAATTTAGCAAAGGTGGATTTACGTGGTTGCTGCTGTGACCGGGATGAAAAATGGATTATACTGTGAAGTGAAAGGGCTATGAAAATATTGCCTCCAGCCTGCTAGTCTGTCATAAAATTAGTGTGGTTGTAAAAATGTTCGATTGTGTTTTTGTTCGCGTATAGCTACTTTACCTCTCCCACCCCCTGTGAAATGGACTAGCCCACTTCTACCACCCTTCTCTCCAGTCCATTGCAGTGTTAGGGATATGCAATACTTGTAAAATATTGATATTTGAGTATGAAAAAAAATTAGAAGTATATTTCCCAGTATCGATACTTTCATTTAGTGATAGAAAAATAAAGGCAATAATAATAAAAGATAAATAAATTTAATAAATGATCAGAAAAATAAAGTAAGTAAAAGGAGAAAATTAGATATATTAAAATCTTTCGATACATGATAAAAAGTACTGATATTAGTATAGTATCAAAAGCTTGGTATCAATACTAAAATATCTGGTATTGAAAGAAAAGTATTGATACTGGTATTGTATCATTCCTAGTGCTAGTTTAAAGCCAGTTCTCACGTATTATTATCAATGAATCATTGAAAATAAATACAAAATGAACATCAGAACACTCATTTTATTGGAATGAATCATTATTTAAAGCTTTCACCAAAAGAGAAAAAGAGTTCTTCTTTTGTTCATTTTTAATAATCATTATTGAAAAATGAAAACAAAATGTACAGTGAGAACACATACAAGAATTAATGAATTCATTTTTCTTTGAATGTAAAGCTTTATTTTAATTAAATGCTACACTATGACCACTTGCAACCTTTTATTGGATTTAATACTTAATATTTTTTTTTTAAGTTTCAACTCCCGTTGACAAACCAGATAGCCTTTAACGAAATTTGTGGTGCTTATTTACAGGCATTGTTTTGTAAGAGCTCTCATAAATGGTGTTTAAGTAGTGCGATGAACAAACGCTAGTTGGTCAGTCACATCATGATCATCATGACTATTGAAACATGTTAACAAATTCCCTTCATTTTCATGAAAAATAAATCAGTGAAAATGATATGAGAACTGCCCTTAAGTCTCTCGTAAAAGTGTAGGATATTAATAAAACCATTTCAAACTCGAAACTTTATATCTAGATATTACCATATCTCGAGACTTTTTTTTTCACCCTAGCCCTCAAATTAAAGGTAGTTTACTGATAAGTGATTTTTTTTTTAATTCCATATTTTTCAAAAATGGCTCAAACAATTTTGATCAAAGTAAATATATATGGACTAATTGACCTCCCAAATAACACCATATATATATCTGTTTTTTTGGTAAAAATATCGTTGAGGTCTAGTTTACTCATAAGTGATGAGTGATTTTTTTCAAAAACTTAAAATATTTCAGAACGAGTTTTAACTATTTGTTTCGAAATTGTCAACTTGGGCCTTAGGATTAATAATTGTGTTTGTGGTAAAACTTTGTTTAAGGGTATTTAACTGATGATTGATTTTTCACTAATAGTTATTATTATAAATTTACGTATGATTGTGTCGTATCGTTTATTAATCAAGTACTTAATATATTTGGTAGTTTTCGACGGGTTTGCAGATTTACCGTGGAAATTGATATGACAGGGTTTAGTAGCCCTCCATTACCCTGCTAAATTGAGAGTTGACTATGTGATTTTTTTATATTCATTACAATATAGTAGAGATGAGGATGGCAGTTATTAGAGGAAAATCACATGTCAATTTAATTATTGTAAATTATTATTCACGATTTTTGTGGGTTACTTAGTCTATACAATACATAATTATACAATATATAAGATTGGTTAAAAAAAAATTAAATCAACTAATACATTCTTCTAAAAAAAATACCACATTAAACTCATTGTATTTTTGGTTGATCCACTTTTTTTCTTCTTTCATCCCATTTAGGGCATACAGCAAATATAACCAATTTTTCCATCTAGAAAATTTGTCATTCATTTCTCATCCTTTTTCCAAATAATTCTTAAACATTTGTTTACCTTGCACGATAAAACATGCCTCAAATAACAAATTACCACTCTTCATTTATTTTTTCTTCTTAATAAAATTTTATGCCTCTATATCTATAATATCTATTAGGTGTCTGTAAAAATATAAGTTTCCTCTGTAAAACCTAGAAAACAGGGAATTTTGTAATAAGAAAATAGTGGAAATCCTGAAGTGGGGCAAAGCAAGGTTTAGCCATAGCTGAATCATTGTAGTTTAAATTACATGCTGACTCCAAGTAGATGCGTGTGCCGTGCAGGACACAACAACAAAACTTTATTGTACAAAAATCATAGTGATTGATCAGGCGCCAAGCAGTTGGTACAGACCTCTTCGAGTGTGGTATCATTTTATTAGGTGTGATTGTCTGTTGATTAATTTGGTTTTTAACAAAAGCAAACGGCAAACTGTGAAGTATATGTGTGAGAAGAGCTGCTGCTGCTTGAGGTATTATAATTATTTCCATATTATGCTTTATTGAATTTACATTGATCCGTAGAGTCTTATCAGATTTTATTCACACATATGTTTGATTGTTTATGTCCACCTATACTGTTCTTTCCCTTGATAGACGGGTTAATGTTCTTGAGACTGTTTCAATTTACCTGATGTTCGTTAGATACAGACCAACAAAAACATTTTACGACCACAGTGGCTTGGTCAATTGCTTCAAAAAATGTGTTGTATATTCAACTACAGAACTTTCAATCAGGCCTAGTTTTTTTTTTTATTAATTGTTATGTTTATTAGCACATGGGCTGTTATCTGCTTAATCTAATGGGATAGGGATGAGGATGGCAGTTAGGAGGAAGTGAACCCACATTTGCATGGAGGTGGTTGAATGAAGATGGAAAAATCACAGTGATAAATAACTTGTGGGAAACCACCCTCAGTTCACCCAGCCGAGATTCAAACCTTGACCTCCCCGTCTATGGTTAACCAAGGATTGTGAGCCAATGACTCTACCCCTAGACCACCACTGTGGGTGAGTAAATACTTAGGTTAATATGCTAGAACAGTTCTTATCATACCTTAACTAAGCTATGCATTTAGGGCAGTGGAGTGTTATTGGTGGGGGGGAATGTTACAACTTTTATTTGAAAATTTTTGCTCCCCCCTCCCCCCACATTTTGCCGCAACTGAACTGCCTGGGTTGAAGTCAAATTAAGAAATCTTATTTATAGGCTATCATACTCAACTTAAACAATGGCCTACATTTTATGTGCTAGTTTTGTTAAGTTAGATTTTTAAAAAAACCAAAAAGTGTTTATATTTATCACTCTGCAACAGCTATATGTTCAGACAATGTGAATTCCCCATTAGGCCTACTATAAGTAGAAATGCCTAATCATTTACCCAGCTGAAGTGAAATGAGAAGGAGGTCAATGTTTAAAAATAAAAATAGTTGCTTTTAATTGTTGAATAGTAAAATTCATCTTGGGATTTGAAGGGAATTCTCGATTATGTGATTCGTGATTATGTACCAGGTAGCATATAAGTTAAGGACCTAAGTTTATTTCTATAATAGTAGGTATACAAAGAGAGCGGGATTCCTTGTTTTTCTTTGTCATTATATGAAAAGTTATATATTTTTTGCCCTCTCTACACACAGAAACAAAACAAATCTCCAATGATAACAAAATTAATATTGTAAAATAAATTATACCTAATCTAAACAGATCAACAAAAACTCTCATCAATCACATAAGAATGTTATTATTATCTATAACATGAATATTCAAAGAATGTCACAACATGACACCAAAATATTTAATAGGCAATAGTTATAATTTTTAATACTATAAACGATTCCACCTGAACAAACCTTAACCTTTCAGGCGTCAACACATTTTTCATGAAATTTCGGGAGCCTGAAATATTACCTTTTTCAAAATGTTTAAAATATTAATTCATTTTAGGAAATGCTTCCCCATGTATCAATTTTAAACTAGATCATAATTATTTTTAAAATCAATCATTTGTAAAGTATCCTTTTATTATTTTTTAAAAGAAATACGAATAAGTATTTTATCCTTTTTTATACATTAACATAGTGATAGTACTGCTCTCTAGTAAACACAGAATGAGTTAAGGAGAGTCTCTACTGCTGCCATATATCAGACAAGTGGCACCTAATTAAATGGATAAAATTCAGGATTCTGTGGTTGTAATGCAAATAATTACACTGAATACAAATCAGGATTTTTGTTAAAGTCGTTCATTTGAAATCTGTATGAATGGAGACCATTCCGAATGGATACAATAAAGGATTTGGTGGATATTATGAGAATGAATACAAATCAGACTTTTTATTTGTGTGGCTTGTTTAAGAAATGTTTGAATTGACAAACTCTTTTTGTAATGGCTGGTCTCAATATCCCTCCAGCACTTTATAAAATATTATGTATATAACAGCTCACTAAACTTTAAAAAAGAATATTACACTATGAGAAATTACAACACTAACCATGCTTGAGAGAATTATTTGAAAAGTAATAATTGCATTTAAAACTATGTATTTAAATTGTATAATGGAAATCATTACAGTTAAATATAATTTTATTGTACATAAACCAAATACAAAACCCTTTTTTTAAACATAAATTATCATCTATTAAAATATGTTCCACAAACACTCGTGTCAGGATCACAATCAACTTAACGTAACAACTCCAGCCAAACATTTGCATTCTTGAGTCTGCTCTGTGATTTGTACTATTTGTAAAGTAATGATCTGTGAATGTTTACAGTTTTCAAATAATATAGTAAATATCTATTATTAAACTTATTTGATGAATTTAGCTTTCATATTTTAGTTTAATAATTTTGTTTCAATGTCTGATCACTAGAACTAGAGCTAAAAAGTAGACCTTTGTCTTAAAACCAACAAATGAATTATTAATAGCCCTGTTGACGTCACTCGCATAGTGATTGGCTGGTTAGATCACTTCATACCCTTCAAGTAACATTCACTTTAAGTAAAAGACCTCTCAGGACATCTCTTATGTTAAGTTAACTACACACCCACCTCGGTGGCGTAGTTGGCTAACGCGCTTGTCGTGTTGAGCTCAACCGCTGAGTACGGGGAGATCGAGGTTCGAATCTCGGTCGGGTGAACTGGGGGTGGTTTTTCCTAAATGGTTTTCCACACTACCTCCACGCAAATGCGGGTTCACTTCCTCTAATTCAACCTTCCCAATTCCTAATCCATTAGAGTAATTAGTACTTAAAGCGTATAACCCGAACGGGTAGTAAGACGCGGTGCTAAATAATATTATATTATTAAGTTAACTACATCGCGATCACTTACATTTAAACACATGAGGAGATCCTTTATGTTAAGTTACTTTAAGTTAACGTTAAGTTGATCATGATCCCGGAGTCAGTTTATCTTGATTTTTCAAAGAAAGATAGATTAATTTATGCATAATTTTTGTTTTTCATTGAAATGGGAACATTTAAATAACTTGTTTGTATAGGCTTTAAAAGCTTCATAAAAATTGTGTAAACTGGTCAGACTTGTTACTAAAAAAGTAATTGAGGATTTTCCCCAGTAAAAAGGCTTTGAACCGTTTAATGAAATGTGTAATACATTCTTTTTAAGTTTTTCATATGGTATTAGTTTATGTTGCTTGCATATATTAGAATTGAAATTACTCAAACTTTTTAGAAACAAAGATTTAATTTCTAATTACTGTTATTTATAGAGTCAATTGCATTTAGATTAATCAAGTCAAATTTAATTATCATTTTCATATTTATAAACCAAACAAATATAGTTTCATCTTCCTTTTTAAGAAACACGTATTATTTAACATATTACTGAATGGAAGAAAGAAAAAGTGAACTATATAACTAGGACAAAGCTAAATATTTGAAATTTAAACACCAATGTCTAGTTTGAAGATAGAAAGAACGTTATTTGTTTAAATAAAAAGTCAATAAAGCTAGTTTACAGATTTAAATTAATTTTTGACTATATTTGATAATGTGGCCTTAGATCTTATTAAACACAATAAATTTGAAGTTAAACTTTAACAGATAAGAGTCAGAGGCCACTATAGAGTTAAGTCTTCAAACTTTAGTAACTTTATCTATAATAATAAAAGGAAGTGTTTGTTTGTGTGTTTGTTTATTTGTGTGCAATGCCCAGCCAAATCTACAGCACATAGAGATATGAAATGTTTAACATAGGTGGCGAAAGGGAATTCAAATACACCTCAAAGCCGGATTTTTAAATTTTTAATCTTCAATTTTAATTAAGCTATTTCTAACAAATTTTTGAAGAACATATTTTTAATCTGGTTTAGAATTACGTTTCAGAGATAACTGTGATAAAAATATGCCGCATACTCCCTGGAAAAAAAAAGTGTATGAAATAAACCATAATTCTAAACTTTTTTTTTTATGTGGGGGTGGCGGGTGCCTTATATAATTCTTATACCATAGTGGGTCGCGGGCAACGCCTTGCGGGATTGCTAGTATTGAATAAAAACATAGATAAAAATAGCTCAAATCATGTTATCTAGTGCTATTCTGCTATAATATTAAACAAAAGTTTTAAATTTGATATTCTTTCCTCAGTGTTCATCAAAAACAACAAGACCGATCACCTTATGGCAATGGACACACTAACTCTTCCAACATTCGAGGTCTTACTCTCCATAAGAAAGGTTCTGTCCGTGATGGAGGTGATATTCATAAGCGCTCGCGTATTCAGACAGCGTATGTATTTCATCTTTAATTGTTTGGCTTTCCTATAACTTCCTATAACTTTGAAGTGTGACATATGGTGTGTGCATAAATATATTTTTCATTCAATTTATTTGTAAAAAAAATAATCCTAATGATTTAATACAATAATGTATGTTATTCTTTGTAGATATGAGTTGTCCCAGGATTTATTAGATAAACAAATTGAGATGTTGGAAAGAAAATATGGTGGCATAAAAGCACGCACTGCAGCTCTTACAATACAGCGAGCATTTCGTAGATATATGCTACTGAAGAAATTTGCTGCTATAACAGCTATGGCAAAAGCAGAAAAACGTCTAAGTCGACGATTGCACAGTCATTTGGAAATTCGTGAAAGCTGCACTGATACAGAAATAGCTATCAAAAATAATTTTGCAGGACTTTATCAAGAGCTGCGACAGGATTGCGCTTCTCAACCTCTTAGCTATGGCCGTATATTACCTCTCCGCTCAATGTCTATGCGAGAAAGAGAACATAGACATATGGATACTCCAGCCTTACCAAGAAGTCAGTCCAGCCGCTGTGATGTAACTCATGCTAGTGCTCATCTTGACTATTATACCCCAACTTCCTTGGTTCCATGTCCATGCTACACTGGCCATCAACATTTTTGGGATACTAATTACTACATGCCACATGACACGTTCTCAGAGAATGCTGAGGTAAGAAATATGATTTTTACAAAAAAAAAACCTCCTGTCATTAATTTAATTAGGATAATTCACGTATTTTAATTTTTGATTATTTTAGAGATTTTTTATTAATTTCATCTTATGATTAAAAAAGTTACTTTTATTCCCTACTGTTAAAACAACAATTATTTTAAAAACTATAAAGTATTTAATTTCTAGATTATTGTTTATATCAGTAGTGGCATTGTGTTAAGGAATTTATCATTACTGGCTCTTTTTACTAAATTATTGAGATATCATTTCATTCAAAGTATTCTAAGATTTCATCCACCATTTTTCTCTTGCCTCACAATATTTTCTCTCTAACCTTTCTGATTAATTTTCTCTTCCCTTTTCAGAATTGTGTTCTCTGCCTCTTTTCTTCCTTCCCCCTCTGCTTTAAATTCTTTTTACATCACTTCTTTTTTCTCTTTCTGTTCTTCCAAACATTTCCTCTTATTTTACAATCATTTCCTTTTATTTGCCAAACATTTACCCAAATTTCTCCTTATTTCACACATTTCCTCTTTTTTACTTTACACACTTTTTTCCCCAAGCATTATTATGGTTATTTTCATAGTTATAGAAACATGTTGGATAAAAAGAACATCACAGAGCACAAAAGAGAATAAATGAAATAATATAATCTCTTAAAGAAATATTATGAATAATGGGCCAAGTGCATCATGGTTCATCAATGTATGTCACCAGGATTTTAGATTTTAATTTTTAAATTGATCCTGCTAGCTTAGACTTAGAATTTTAGTTTTGTAATTGCCACGTAAATTGATATATTTTGAGGATCATATTTATTTTTTGTATCTGTTTATTTTTAGATTTTTTCTACAACATCTAAAAGTTATTTATTTTTACATGCCATATTTTAGCTCCCTATTTTTTAATTCCAATTTTTTCACCTCTTATGGTTATGTAGAGTGGTCATTTTAACAACTTGGCAATTTAAATTTTCTTCTATGTCAAAAGTAGATTTTATAACAATTTTGATAAGATTTCAAACTATCGTGCACCTTCCCCCGCCTTCCCCCTCCCCTTCTTACACCTATCCACAGACACATTTTCAGTCACCACATTCCCATTTTTAAATTTAAGACTTTTTAGCTATATAATCTTTATTACTTCATTGGCATATTTTAGTTTTTGAAAAAACCCAAAAGTAGTTTTTTGGATTGGTTTTCTGAATTTTTAGCTTTTCCTTTTCCCAGTCTTCAATTTTAAAATCCATGTTCATGTTTTGTTGACTTCTTGTTCTACAAATTATCAAATTCAGTAAATTCAGTAAGCCTTAATTAATTTCATATTTACTATCATTGACTAATTTTTGTCATAATTAAAAACTACACTTTTTATCATGCTTTTAAATGTAAATATCAATTTATTTTCAGACAGATGAAGTCACTTTAAGTCGAGATTCAACTTTACGCAGAACTATTGCAACATTACCTCACCCTCAAACAAGTGCAGTGTGGGTTACTAAACATAACTCTAGTTCATTGCGATCTTGGAATCAAAACCACAAAGTTCCCCCTGAGGTACCTAAAAGAACATCATCTATCTCCACCAAGTCTAATGAAACTCGCATCCATAGTGTGAATGGCTTGAACAAAACTAAAGATAATGGTAGCCTTTCAAGTGTCCAGTCATCAGGCAGTGATAGTAGTCTCTCTACAGACCGCATTACTTGTGAAAATTCTGAAGTTGAAAATCATAGATGTTCACCTATATGGAAAAGAAAAGATCAGGTAATTTTGATCTATTGTAATTTTTGAAAAAAAGCTAACTCAATCTTTGTTTATATTTTACTATAAATTGTACTTTAAAAAACCTTAATGCATTTAATCAATAACAAAATATATAATTATGTTAAGGTTTTATTATATTTGAGTAATGAATTTGAAAATTAATTTCTTTGTAGAAAAATATAGATACCACTAACTTCAAAATTTGATAAAGTATTTTTACACTAATAAAACTTTTGTTGATAGGGGTATCCTGTGCTGCAGTTTAGTCCTTTATCAATATCTCCTATGTATCATCAAGTACTATAGTTCTTAGCCAGATAAAGGTATTACTTTTGATGGATTTTGTACCCTAAACTCTTCACTAGTGTGTTTAATGTTTTTTGGTCTTATGAAAGAACAAGAATGAGTGAAATTGAAGGGTGAGTGAGAAGGGAGGGGTGTTGATTTTCAATCTAGTAGTGTAAGTTCGTTCAGGTGGCTCAATCAACAACACTTCACTTCCCATTCACCCTACATTTGTACTATGGTTCTTTCATATGGCCTTTTGTCATAGTTTTATTCACACCAGTGTACTCTAACCTCAATTTGAAGTTTACTGTTGTTAGAAGGCAAGATTCTCATCTCCCTTCAGCTTAGAAATCACCAATAATTCATGAGGAAATGTTCTCTCTTTTTAAGTACCTACCTTTTTTCAAGTAATATTAGCATTAATTGCAATTAAGAGTGATTTTGTTGGATATTGCTAAAGAAGAAAGATTTGTATGGTTACTCTTCCCCTATCAACATGTTATCGATTCCTATGACTGTCATTTGCTTAGAGTTTGGTATAAATTTTAATTAATCCAAGTTAACTGCCTGTAAACCTAATTAGGATGAAAAAAATACACCACCAAACTTCCCATCACCCAAACGAGGAAATATAAATGCTTGTATGAGCTTTACATATTGGCAATATAAGTATTTTTGTATTACTATTTGTATTTTTGTTAGATTGTAAATAATGATAAGACTATAATAAATCACGAACACAGAGATCATTGCTGTATTTGAAATATATTGATTGTTTCTTTTGTGACATGAATTGTGCTAGAGCCTATAGATAGCTGGTAAAAATAAACTAGACAGTCCAAATATTTTATAATTAATTTTTTCTGTCTAGAAGTCAGTCATTTTCTAAAGTTGTTGAGGAAAATATTGCTGGTCCAAACTTAGTACTTTTGAAATATCGTAAGATACATTTATGAGTGAACTCTGCATTATTTTTTAAATGTTAATGGAGAATAATTAGACTAATTGAAAATTGGTGAATTAATATGGTTGTTAATAGTGCTAGATATCAATTTCTTAATATATGTATACTTGTTAATTCATGTAGATGACCAAAAAACATTATAATTACATTGGCATTTTTCATCTGGTGTGTAATACATTAATTAACATGTATGTTTGGTTGTAGAAACCGAATTTGCCTTCGGGAATGCTCTGTCATGTAAGGTTTTTAAGATATTTGAGATTTTTACTTTTTTTTTTAAGAACTTTGTGTTCTTTTTTTTTTAATGAATTATCACTATGTTAGTTTAACTCTGTATTTGGATGCAATATATGATGGAAGAAGTTCTAAAAATAGTCGTTATATGGCAGGGCAATCTAGTTGAGAGGGAATGGTACAGCCATTGGTCGTTAGAGGTGACTCAGCTAGCCACGTTAGCCCTGCTGTTTAGTGCGTGTCGAAACTTGAATGGTGTTATCACTTTGTATATTTCTCTTTGTTGATACCTTAGTTTGTGTTATTGTGTGTTTTTGATTTTCCTGTGTGAACTAGTGAAACATTCTGATATTTTTTAGGTGATAGTTAGTACAGTGTTCTTAACTTAATGGCAACTGCTAAACTTTGTGGTTGTGTAAACCACCCCGATAACTTTTGCTGTGTATGTGGTAGGTTCACTCCAAAACCCCAAATAAAGTCAATCACTGACTTATTTAAGAAGGCTTATAAACTGTACTTTGTGCTCTTGGAGATCAGGATAAACTCTTTGCACCTCATATTGCTTGCATAACTACCCTTATAGAAAGGAAACCGCCGAGCCATGCTGTTTGCTGTTCCAATGGTTTGGTGCGAGCCAAAAGATCATAAGGACTGTTATTTTTGCCGGACAAATATTGCAAGACATTCCAGTAAAACTAAACATACAATTAAATATCCCAATGTTTCTTCAGTTCACATGTCTGTGCCTCATGGGGAAGGCTTACCTGTTTGTGCTTGTCACTTGCAAACCACTACATTAGAGCCATCAGAGGAAAGTGAATCAGAAGATGCTTGACCTTTGAAGAGAACATCCCTGAAACTCATGACAGATCGCCTCACCTCATAGAACAGAAGGAACTGAGCGATTTTCTCCGTGATTTCAAACTTTCTAAACGGAAAGTTGAACTGTTGGGTTCTATACTGCAACAATGGAACCTTCTAGAGCAAAGTACAAAGATTTCAAGTTTTATAACAAGAAATAGCTGTTTGTCTGGATATTTTGAAATGAAGAATTCAATGTCTGTCTGTGTGTGCGCTCATAGGCGTGAATGGTTTGTTGATGAAGTTGGGTGTTCAACATAATCCACAGGAGTGGAGAATATTTATTGATTAGTCTAAAGCAAGCTTAAAAGCAGTGCTATTTCATAATGGCGACAAACTTCCATCAGTTCCTTTGGTTCATGCGGTGGACATGAGGGAAACTTATGAAAGTATGGCGTTGCTGATGGAGGAAACCAAATATAAAGATTATGAGTTGCAGATATGCTGTGATTTAAAAGTTGTAGCACTGCTTACAGGTTAATGGGGTGGACTCACAAAATAATGTTGTTTTTTGTGGTTGCGGGACAGCCGAGACACCAAGAATGGCCAATGAGGAAATTATACATTGCTGGAAAGGAAAATGTGAAATTTGCTCCATTAGTTGAGCCGAGTAAAGTCATTTTGCCTCCGCTTCATATAAAGTTAGGCTTGATGAACTTTGTAAAAGCTCTTTATATAGAAGGTCATGCCCTTAGTCATTTGAAAAAAATGTTTCACAAGTTTGAGTGAAGCAAAGCTAAAAGAAGGTATATTTATTGGGCCACAAATTAGGGCATTGTTGAAAGATCCAACCTTTGATGCTAAGCTTACAAATATCAAGAGATCTGTTTGAGATATGCTACCAAGAGAACTGTTTGAAGGTCAGCATCTTCTATTATGGGAGCTATCTGAGGGTCAGCATATGTCATCAAGAGATTTGTCTGAGTATCAGCATCTTCTAATATCCGAGCTATTTGAGGGTCAGCATCTTCTACCAAGAGAACTGTTTGAATCTCAGCACACTCTGTAATTGAGTACTTAGATCAAGCATCCAGTTTCTCACTATGAGGATGATTATTTTGTCCTCTCGATTCCTAATTTATCGGGCATATCTAGTTCATAGCCTTTATTAATTGTTGAGTTTGTTGATGATGGAAGTGTGTAAGTGTTTGTCTGGAAATATTGGCTGCAGATCCGAAATACTCTTAGCGTATCCACTAAACTCATGGGGCCTGATTGTAGTTGGATGAAGCTCAACGTATGTACACGATTTATAATTGGATGGAAAATCACTGCAATAAGTTTTTATTTGAGGTTTTGGTGTAGAAGATTCCACTAACGAATCACAATGTGATTCAGAAAACAAACTCAAACCATCATTTAATAATGGGTGCCCACTGTAATTTCCATCCTGTGAATGTTATATGATAATGTATAATAATAGTTTATAATCTAAATATAATTATTGTTGTAAACAAAGAGTTTTAGTCAATGAAAAACTAACCTCAAAAGGCGTGACCACACTTTTGACATTAACTGGATTTTCTTTCATCTTAAGTTACTCTAAAATCTTTCTTCTTCTACCGGACATTTTAAAATTTTAACAACAATATGCCTTTTCAAAAACTTTTAACATTGATGCACGATATATATTACAAAAAGAGAGATTTTTTTAAACAAATATAAAAGATAGTACTCCACAAACTTTATCAGTAGACTCTGACAAGCAGGTGGTACTTGGTCTCTTGATGCAAATCTCTGGAAGTAGCATTGAGAGTACAAACACAAACTGTGGGGACTTAGTCTGTTGATGCGTAACGAAAAAGCAGCCATCGAGAAAAGGTGATTAGTCTATACTAATTTATCAAGCTAGAAACGGCCGATAGCGAAACTATTTTTTTTCATGTAGTTTCAACCTTTGACTACAAGATGGCATCAATATCTGCATATTTTTTTTAAAATGGCGCTTGGTCTGTTGATGCATAACGCGGTCCAATTGAAGACAGTCTATTTGAGTTAACTCTTAATATTTATTATAAAATATTTTGAGAATTCAACTATTTAAGAATTTAAATAATATATTTAATCATATTCATTATTTGTACCTTTATACATTGTGTTCGTACTTCTTCATATCATATTATTGGTATTTCTTTTATGTTAGTGTATTTTTGTGTCACATTCCATAAACACCCATAGGTTATTTTTATTCATTTGTTTATTATGTCATGAGGGTTCAAAATAATTGACACTAAGAATGGCCATCTTGAGATTTTGTTTCTGCAATTGGGTGAGTTGTGTGCATCTGAGGAACGTTAGTGTGTTCTAAGACTACTGTTACTTAAATCACTCAAACGGCTCACTCTGATTATTTATTTATTTTATTTTCATATTTTGTGCCTTTTGCATTTTGGTTAATAAAGGAGGTTAAGAGTACATCAAGTTTCAAAACTCGTGCTTTCAAGATTTAAAATAATGTCATTTGATATGATTTTATTATTAAAATACTAGATATTGATATTGATGTAAAACAAAAACCCATGAGGGCTATTGTTTAGTAATTATGGTGAATAATGGAGTTTTCATTTCAGAATATCATTAGCTGAAGCTGTGTTCTAATTTAACTTCTTCATTTGGGCTAGGTTAATTTTTTATTTTATCTTTGGTTGGATATTACATCAGTAGGTAAAGGAGCCATTTGAGAAAGTTGTTAGAAAATAACTTTTAACACGTGGGCTTACATTTAATTTTTATTGTTAAGAAAATCATAACTAACAAAAAAAATAAACTAAATTTGACTATTGGTGTTTCATGACCTATGTTACATGCTTGAAATAAAATTAACTAAGCATGTAGTAATTTGTCATTAAATAAATAAATAAATATGATGGAATTGTATGAAATGGAGGAAGACGCCATTTGGTGTCAAAATAATGACGTCTGATAAGTCAAAATGTGTAGTGTTTTTTTCTATTATTTGTGTCCCATTTTCTACAATTCTACCATATTGAGTTATTAAATTAACGACGTTATGATCTATGTTATGTAATAGGTATTATGAGGGGTATAGCTGCTACTTGTGTGAAATTTGTACTGGCAGAGCCCAGATCATATATAGTTTGGGGAAACAAAGGTTGTTTATTCTCCCAAGAAAATTTTAATATATATAATTTTATTTTATTCTTCATAAATGATATATCATTCTCTCTATGTCCCTAGTAGCATTGGTTTATTAGGTGAAGTAATCCTTATTTCAGGAAACAAGAGTAATATTATCAAGTTAATTACATGGGTAATTTCATTGTGTTCCTTACATTATCAATTTTTTATTTAACCACTAATAACACTACTAGTTATTTAAATGTACACCAATGACACCAACAATATATTCCTGCTAAACTTCAATTAAATTATAACCACAAAGATACAAAATCAATCATTAAATTAAATTTAAATTAATGTTAATAAATATTCACAAATATACTCAACAGAATAATTATATAATTCTGAACAGGTTTTGTCATTTTGACTATAAGAATATAATTAAAATGTAAGCTCTGCTCTACTAAATGAACAAATTATTAAACCATTGTGGAAAGTCATTATGAATTGAGTGAGTCCAGGCATCAACACACATAACTTTACTGATGCCTTGAACCACACTGTTAGGCTTAATAGTTTAGATTTTATATGCATTATGATTACTCTGAAGAATTTCAATAAAATAACATATTTGTCTTTTCTCAGTTAACCTAAGCTTAAAATTCTATTACTGCCACACATTTAGTTACTATTGGGTAGTAAAAGTTTGATCAGACACAATGCTGAGACATGGTAATATCTAGCATACCACACTATTCAAAGAATCTGTTTTTTAAATTTTATTCCAGATGACATCTAATTTGCAAAAACTTTAAATCAAACAATTTTATTTTTATGTCAAATCAATAATTTTAAGATTCTGATTCTGTGGCCAAGATTACTAAGTGTTGCTTACAACACCTGAAAATTTTTGTTTTGATTCACCATGTGCTCAAATTAATTGTGAGGCAAATAAATAATTTGAACAATCTTGAGTTGGAAACTAGTAATATTATTTATAAGTATTAGTTTCACCAGTTTGCTTAAAACGAATTAATTTTATTATAATTAGTAAATTACTAATAGTTGTGCTGCCTACATGAATTGATAAGTTTACACTGTAAAACTCTGCTCCATTAAGTAATTTTATTTTGGAATTATGTTTTTCCTGTCACCATTGTGGCTTGACTATTTAGTATACCATTGAATTGGGGCTCCAGGTTTTAAGAAGGCTGTTTACCTATCAATGGATTATTAATTTTATTGAATCCTTGGAAGATTTGTTAGGAATAGACGTTCCTTACACATAAATTAAAACAAATAACTCTTAAATAGGTTAAAACCTTATTTATATGCAACCAAATAAATGAAAACAAAAAATATTATTTAAAAGACGCACATGTTGTTTGGCCGGGCCCAAACTCTGATTTCTCTATTCCCCCTCAGTAGCACCCCCACAACACTTTTCCCAAGCCTTCTCTTCCTCTCATAAGAGCATTGTATAATATATGACTTGTCTCTTAGGTGAATATTAAAATTGCTCTCTCTTGGTTAAGGTGTGAGGTATATGTATCTTTTTAGTATGTTTGTTTAGCTGTTTAAAAGTACATTTAATATAAGAAAAAGTCACAAATAGATTTTTACAAAAGGATAGGTTTGCACCAGCTTAGCAAATTCTTTGAATTTCACAACATGACAATGCCACCAACGTATTGGATAAGCTGCGATATCTATCACCTTCAGAGTATATGAGTATATTCCCGTTAAAGACTTTTTTCCCCCCTCTGGATTGATGTTAATCCAAGCTATTCTTATTTGTTACCCTTGTGTGTAGTTGACATTTGAAGATGGATATTGTGTAGTTGATTTTGATCAATTCGCTAGTGCTCAGATTTCTACAGGCTCTAATTAACCTTTTGTTTGTGTTTTGTAAAGTTTTAATGTGCCATGGTTTTTGCTATCTAAGGAAGGCCTTTATATAAATACATTCAAAGGGTGAAATATTGGTTAGTACTTAAGCACTTCAGGTAGTATTAAATGCTCAAATCCTCTATAAAGAGTTGTCTTATGCTACAATGATGTGTTATATTTTTACTAGTAGCAGGAGTTGAATTTTACATCCCAATTTGGTTTACTGAGATGTTAACCCTAAATAGTTTCTCATTCTCCCACCAACAAATGTGGTTAGATTTTATAAAACTTCTAACTTTCTCACCCTTTATCCATTATTGGAAATATGCGGACAGTCTGGATGGGAAGTAAGACATGGGTCTCTAATTTTATATATACTTAAATCCCACCAAATCAAACTAATTGGTATCAGGGCATTTTCGGATTTACTGGTGTTTGGATTATCCAAACAAATATATTATAACTAACAATTAAACCAACAACTATTATACAAGCATTAAACTAACAATTACACTATATTATAACTAGAGACATGGCATACACTTGTTGTTCAACAGCGGGCTACTATTGTTCTGTGTTTGTGAGCATACGCACAGTACTTTAGCAAGTGGACCAAGGTCAGTCACCCCACCCGGTTGCTTCCACTTGTCTGTTGCCATACGTGAGAGGAAGGGGGACCTATTCTATTTTCTGAAAAGTTTGTATAAGGAAGAAAATGCAACAAGATTAGCTGCTGAGTTTGGTGTTGGTAAGAAAGAAAAATAATGGCATAATTGAACAATTTTTTGCTGCAACGTGTCTCAAGGTTCTTGACCAACACCACACATCAAAAGTATTGCAATTCGACAAAATTGATTAACCATTTTTCTTAAGGTGTTTTCAAAGCAATCAGAAAGGAACTCTTTTGAGTGGTCCCCTAATTCAGGAGAAAACATTCCACCTCAACATGCTTATGGATGGCAGTCTTCAATTTATTGCGAGTAATGGCTAGCTACAGTAGCCCCATGGCTTCTTTGGTGCTGACTTATAGCTCACAGCTGACGGCTTTAAAAAGTTACTAGACCAAATTATGTATCCCTACGCCGAACCATATGATTTGAAAAAAGATGTGTTTAGCAACTGTCAGTTCTGACAGTCTAAATTTAGGTATATACCTAAATGTTGACTGGAGAAGTTAGCTGTGAGCTGTCAGTCAGCACCAAAGAAGCCATGGAGCTACTGTAGTTAGCTGGAAGAAGGGGCATAGTGTAAGGCAGTGATCTATAACCGGATAATCGTTATCAGCAGATCACCCAGCGGCACAAGAATGCATAATTGAATTTGAAGACTTAATCTAGTCCCAAAACTACTCCCTGCAGGAAATATAAAATTTCTACAAGACGGGCTTGAATTTCAAAACAGTGCTGAAAAAAAAAACACCACCACCGAATGAGTAATTTGTTCACCTGGCTTCATGATGTGTAAGGAATATCTGATGGTTTTACCATGTAGCAATGTAGCAATTCGCTTCCTGTATTCTAGAGACATCAAAAGGCATGGTTGAACAGTCATAAATTTAAGGAACGGTTTAAAACCAATTTGTACCTTCTGTAAAAGAAAAAAAAAAATCAGCCAAGAAAATTATTTACCACCCCGACCGGGCGTTACTTGTGGTTGGCTACGCCTGATCGCATCCACCAGACATAGTTCTTGTTTAGAGAAATAAAAGTTTATTTTTACCTCCGACTGTAACTCCTTTGTTACAACCGATGGACCAGGGGAAAGGGTGGGGTGTTCTTTAAACTAATGTGCCTACAAAAAAATGCTTTGATGAACTCTAATTGATAATGAAGACACTTCACTTTCCATACTTGAACTTCTGTGACAATCAAAGACTTGATCTACTGAATAGCTGAGGTGTGGGATAGTGTCCCATCAGTTGCTTATAAAGTCATGGAAAAATTATTGCCAAGTCTTTCTTACATTGAAAGGCCACATAAATGGATTAGAGAGATAGTTTTACAGATCGTGAAACAAATTCCTGGCTGTGAAAAAGCAGACAAAGCGGATGTCAGCTGACAGTTATGGCCATGAAGTATTCTCAGACCAAGAACTTGTTTCCCTAATCAGGCAAGGCTCTTATGCATTTGATAAAGGGAATTATTCAAAATGGCTTATTATACATTTTGATGGAGCAAAAGCAATGAAAGTAGCCCTGCAGTACATAGAGCAGCACCCCAACACCATGCCGACAAACATCTTGTTTATTAGGTGCTGGTGCAATATTGCATTATCTTCTAGATTTACATTTTTTCAACAAAAAAAACTGACTGATTTCATGCAATCAGACACTCGGTGAATCCATGTGATGATTATTTTTTTTATAAGAATCAATTAACTTAGGAAATTCTGTTGTATCGTTAAGTGATGAATTATTTCAAATTTTAACCAGCTCATAATATGTTTTTTTACTGTACTGAAACTTCTTTTTTTGTAATGCACAGTACTGTACATACATTTTGTATTCAATTTGTATCTTTTGAAAACTTAATAAAAAAGTCTTTATCTTATTTTTAAAAAAATTGCTCATTGAAAAAAAAATTTGTTCAGAATATCCAAATTTCAGACTATCGAGGCTTGGATTGGCAGGGTTTACGTGTATATAATATTTTTCAGGCAATCAAATCATGCCAACTAATAAAATATGGTCTTACAAAGCCTGATGACTATGTGCTCACCACAAAGTCATTGTTACAAGCAGGTTTTAAACTAAGACGTTAATATAATATAGTCTATTAATGTGTCCCATAAAAGGTTAAAAAAATGCTTTTTTTTTTATTCTGACCCACTATTTTTGTTCTAATTAAATAAAGCAATGTTGGTAGGATTTAACAAGTTTAAATCAAATTATAAGGTATTTCAACAGACTCAACATTAGATAAATAACATGTAACTGGTAAGTATCTCTAAATATCACTGTTTAAATTAGAAGTGGAAGTGAAGTATGAAGCAAGTGAAGAAAAGTTGAAGTTGAAGTCAAAGATAAAGGTTTTTTCTGGTCACATATGCTATTTTTAATTTTAGACTATCAAGTAAGTACCTATAGATAAAGATAAAGGTTT
Source organism: Timema poppense (assembly GCA_902141375.1). Classification (NCBI taxonomy): domain Eukaryota; kingdom Metazoa; phylum Arthropoda; class Insecta; order Phasmatodea; family Timematidae; genus Timema; species Timema poppense. The sequence continues at coordinate 51,625 of CABFOV010002048.1, read as the reverse complement.
AAAGGAAAGTACAAAGCTCACTATGTCCAATTATGCTGATATATTTGAATAATAATTTATCCATGCTTATGTTACAGATGTAATTTAATCACGAGTGATGTTAAAATACTGTTAAGTGACTGTTCAAAAACTGATATGTCATGAAATATGTCATTTTAGTGAGATATTTCAAATCTGATTATAATATATAATTTTCTTCTTCCTTCAAAATATTTCAAAGATGCGGAGATTATTTTAGGGGTCAAAGTCAAGGAGAATTTGCTTTCAACTTTGATATTACAAAGTTTTGCACACGCATAAGACTACCCTTCTATTAACGTGTTTATTAAAAAATTGCAAAAGAACATTTTAGAGACCCACGTTTGTGGTTGGTTTTGCCAGACTGATTTGCTGGTGATGGGGAGATTGAAGCGTGAATCCAGGTTGACTGTACTGAAGTGAATTTTCTTATAAATGGTTTCCCACTCTCCACCTATGCAAATATAGGTACACTCCTCAAAATGTTACCTTCCTTATCCCTACTCTATTAGTGTTAAACATGGATAGTAAGACTCACAAAAAACAAAACCAGTTTGGAGATAAATAACATTTTTAGCGATCCACACTTGTACTGATATAAGTATTATTTCAACACTCAGGGAGCAACTTTTAAACATTCCATAAACCTCATTGATGCTCCTTTACAACTTAAAGTAAATTCTTATTTTAATCTTTGTCTAATATTATAATACAATGATATATCCTTGAATAAGTACCACATCTATTTCAAAATTATCACTTACCACATGTAAAATTGCAATTGTCTATTCTAGTAATAATTATATTGGAGATTCCAAATAGCCTGATCAAATTCCAAATAGCCTGCAAGAATGTTAAGGCAATGGAAAATATTTTGGTGATAATCTTTAATTTTCATGCCAATAGACTGTGCAAAGACTTTAAAATGTTTTCTTTGACTTTATTAACATGGACTATAAACAATACTAGCCATATCTTGAAAGCACACAAAGATTTACTTATCCATTGTTATTTCTACAAGTGTCATGAATTCCACATCTGTGGAGGAGTTCCTTCCAGAAAAATTATGGCTATCTAAACTCTGTATTCAACTCTGGTCTGTGTTACTTCCAGTTAGCATTTTGTGGAATTGATTGGCTTGTCCTTGTCATATTTAAAGGGAACTAACTGCAACTATTAGGCAATTTCACTATCAAAGTTGTTTTTATATATTTTGCTCCACAATAATGCTTGAACCACTTAAAGATTACCACATGTGGACCAAATAAAATCAATCCCAAGCATGAGCAGAAATCATCTCCTAGAACAAGTTCCAAAGTACTTTGGTGTCAAACCAAGTAAAGAAATGTATCTTCCAACTTTTATTCTAAAATAACACAGGCCCAATTTCTTTGACAATAATGCTTGTAACAAGGAATACAGATTTTAAAGTATCTGTAATCCTTTAATCCTACAATCGAGCACCTGATTTACACAATCTGTAAGCTAGGGAAGAAGCTTGCTTATTCCACTACACTATAATTGACACAAAGACTTTAAATATCTTCTTTAAGTGCATTGCAAAATGTATACAACTCTGTTTTCAACAAGTTTTAGTTCAAAATCTGTTTACATAAAACTTTTGTCCCATCTTGGCCAAGAATTTGAAATATGGTAGTCAAGACTATACCCTTCCCCTTTGAACACATTTGATCAATCTAGGGATAAAGCCAACTCTCAAGGAATGATATTCTTTCATATTCCCATTTAAATGCATCTATGGCCTAGGTTTTTCAATGGCCACTTCATTTGTTGTACATGTTTCATAACCCAGTTTTTTTCTCGAACTACTTAGTTTAAATTTTTTATAATTCAAATCTTTGATCGATCCATAAATATAATCGTATCTCTGAAAAATTTTCCATAAGTTCATCTAAAGAAGAAAAATAGAATTTGGGCAGAACAACTTTTTAATTCACAGAGTTAAGGAGCACTCTAGTGTGTATGAATAACACTGAATATTTTTAGGGGCTACTGGTAGCAAGATAAACAGTGGAGCGTGTGGTCAGCAGAATCCGCTTTTGGAGCCATGGGACTTCAAAGCAGCCTCTGGAGGTGGACCAAAATTTCAGGTTTTCAGTCAATAGGCAGCCCATATTTCTGTTGTAATTGATTCATAATTTAATTATCATTGGTACATCATTATAGTTTTCCCCTTAACATATCATTGGGCCATAAAAAGCTGGTTATTTGGGCGGTGGCAAATTTAATGTGGAATATCCATAGCTACCTCATCACTTCATTCATTGCATGGTGAAATGGAAGGGTCATTGTCGCCTAGCCACCATGGAGTAGAGCATCCATCAGTCTATTGTGTGCTATTGTAATGCCTCATTGAGGTTTGTGACCACTACTTCACATGTTTCTCCAACACTTTTGTCCTAACAATTTGTTAGAGGAAAACTATGATGGTGGATAAGAATTAGCGATTTTGGCTACCTTCAGATGCTGCTTTGAGACCCTGCTGGGCCGAACTAGGGTGTTGTCAACCACATGTCCCTGTTTCAAAACGTCTTGTCTTGACCCCCACCCAACTTTTTCTTCATATCTCGTTACTCTTTAGGTTTGTTGCTGCTATACATACCCTGCATTTAGCTTAGTGCTTGTACATTTTATAATCATTTGTATAGATCGCACAACTGTTTATTACTATTGCTACCTACACAAGTCACAAGCAAGATTTGTCAATTGAAATACCTTTTTAAAATATACATAGTACAATTTTGTCAAATGTTGCATGGACATGTGATTTTTACTGCATTCAAATCCTATCTTTATTGATTTTAATCTTCCACAGAAAATATTGACCTATTGTTGTTTTAGCACTTGTGATCTTCAAAGATAAACTTTTTTATTTAAACTCATTGGTAAAATTTTGCCAAATATATTAATGGTAAAACAGTATTTACTTTTTTACGTGATTTCAGTAAACTCATTATTAATGTGTCAGTTTAGTCATGTGTCCATCCGTTTGTTTTATTGATTTTTTCATTTTAATTATTTGGTTGTGTGTAGACTAGTTTTTCAAGCATATTGCTGAATTCCAAAAGATTCCTGTTTACCTTGCATTCTGGCACACATTACAAACTTTTTTTTAATAAACCTTTTTGTAAAGACAGTGTTAATTTGTTATTTTATAGAAGAATAAGATATCCATAGAACTCTTACCGTTTGTTAACCCTAAACATCAATAGAGTATCGTAAATCATTTACTGTATTATCCATGACACATAAAATCAAAATTTCATAAGAATTTTAAAATTCTGCAATAAAGAGTCTAGGTTTTGTTTGTATATAATATTTTCAAATGTGATTTTACAGTAGTTTTATGTATGATATACATTCAATTTTTTCATACCAACAGATCACTGACACTACAAACATTACATTCAATTTAGAACTAACTGCTTTTAGACCATTATTATATAAATAAAAATAGTATTGAATTTTTACTATGATATTAAGTTTTTTTTCAAACATCACACAAATTATGTCTTATAAATCAGATTGGTGTAGTACTTATTATTTTTTTCCAATTTTCAATAAAAAAAAATATTTTAAAGCTTTTGAATTAAATTAGACTATTCCATGTGTAAGCTCTTCTAATTATTTCTTTTGTCATTAATATTTCTATACTTTATTTAAAATATAAAAGTAAGACAGGATACAATTTTATTGAAACCTGTTTCCTTTGGTTTTCCATTGACAGTCAAGTTTACCAGATCACCAAGACTTAGCTTCAGATTGTAGTAAGGAACTAAGTCATACACACACTAGTGCCACCTTCCAACTTCCTCTGCAGAGTAATGTTGAAAGTCACGGTCAGAACAACATGTACAAGGTAATTAAACATGCTCAAAAGTATTACAACTTGATACTTTTCAACATTTAAGATACACAGTATTTAAACCATTGAACAAAGATAAAATAAATTATATTCTTTCTTTTGGAATTTCAAATGTTTCTCAAACATTGGCAGTAATTAATTGAACATGGCAACCATCTTGAATGATTTATTTTGAAACTCCAAGATAACTTTTATATTAATGGGTTTAATCTGGAATACATAACAGCACTTATCATGATACTCTTAAAAATTTTGTCAACTATTTTGAGGGAAAGTGTTGCTAAAGGCCATAAACTGATCAATTTAAGACATGTTTGATGTGATAAAAATAATATAATATATTTGTTTAAAAAATAGCAAAATCACAAACAAAATAGTGAAAAACATAATCATGTGTTTATCATATTACATTTAAAAGGGATTACTTGAAGTCATATTTAAAGTATATATTCTTAATACGATTTTTATTGACTCACAACTCAAAAATTACGTTAAATACAGAATCGTGTTTTCTCGAAAGCCAAGTATTAATATGTTCCCAAGTAGTTATGAAGACATAATTTATAATAAGAATGGCTAAGGAGTTTATCATGTCCACTTGAATATAAATGAAATAACAATTTAAAGTTAAAAGTTATATAGTCATGCTCCATATTTTGCTGCTCTGAGAACTTATCTATTATTCTAAAAAAAAAAATATTTTACCGATCTTATTTACGGCTATACTAATTAAACATCACAAGGAATATAAGTTTTAAATAAATACACCAACAATCACTTGGAAAGAGGATGGGAAAACCTCAGTAAATATTTTAACGCATAAACCTCTCCTTCTCTCAGTCAAGGTTACATCCCGGCTTTCAAGGTCTAAATCGGTTACACTGTTTGTGTTGTAACCTTTCCATTATCACTAAATATATTTTGGCTAAAATAAGATTGTCTTACTTAAATATTCTTTTTCCTTAGTCTACCTTCCCTTAAATGACTTGATTATATAAATATTGTTTATATTTAATTGTTAATTTTATTCATATTTCCCCCAGTTTGGTTTTGTGATACTTATTTTTTAAGTTTATCTAAAATGTTACAGGTCTCTGAGACTGTGCGAAAGCGACAGTACCGAGTGGGTCTCAACTTGTTTAACAAGAAACCAGAGCGTGGGATCACTTATCTCATACGTCGTGGGTTCCTTGAAAATTCGCCTCAAGGAGTGGCCAAGTTCCTAATTTCTCGAAAAGGATTGAGCAAGCAAATGATTGGGGAATATTTAGGCAATCTTCAAAATCCTTTTAATATGGCTGTTCTTGAGTGAGTACTCATTACTATAAATATATCTTTTATATGATTAAATACATTTTATATCCTTTCGCTTGATTTTTTTTTTATGATTTGTAACATCAAGTACATTCTCTTCAACATTTGGTGTATTTCTCTTTACAGGTGTTTCTCCCAGGAAATGGATTTATCTGATATGCAAGTCGACATGGCACTACGCAAGTTTCAAACTTATTTTCGTATGCCTGGTGAAGCACAAAAAATTGAGCGCTTGATGGAGGTTTTTGGTCAGCGTTACTGTCAATGTAATGGTGATGTTATTGTTGGTTTTCGAAGTCCAGACACTGTTTTTGTATTGGCTTTTGCCATTATCATGCTAAATACTGATCTTCACACACCAAATTTAAAATCAGAACGACGAATGAGGCTGGAAGACTTTGTCAAAAATCTTAGAGGTAGGCATCTATTATTCTAATGAGGTTACATGCAGTAATTTCTGCTATAACATTGCACAGCAGAATGTTGTTTGGTTATAACGTTGTTAATAGTCTGACCATTTTTTACTCAATATTGTCCCTGCCTTGCAACAAGGCTCTTTTTCAACCAATTGAATTGCGTGCCAACTACCCATTTCCCACCTGTATGATGCAATGAATAATGCAGGTAATGTTACCTCCGCCTTTTCCCATAATCGTTAAACAGGGTGTGATAAAAATCATCACTTTTTAAGTTCAAGCGTGTATGTGGATCAGTCTTATCTTTCTTGGTGCGTGCTTATATATTTCTAGATTTTGTATAATTTAGTTTTTGTCTTTCCGAAATGGCGTCTAAACTTATGTATATCTAGTACTCCAGTTGCAAAGGAAAGCAGACATTCAATTAGCTTGGTTGTGAAAATTGACAATATACAGCATCTCTAATCTGGTCAGCCTGGTGAAGATATTGTTAAAGCTTTGGGCCTACTTGCAACTACTGTTCACACTATTAGTATTAACGTTATCAAAATTCAATGAATATTCATACTAAAATATTTTGACCTTAGCTCAGTGCGTGTACAAAAATGATTCTTGTCTACTATTCCGACAATGTTCCTAGCATTTTCCTCAACACACGGTTGCCGAGATAGACACAATCTCTACGTATTTTGTGGGTTAGGAACCTAGCCCCTGGACTTAGCATTGATTTTTATGGAAGAATGTAAGTTTTTAAACATTGTATTCTATAATGTTGTGTTTTTTAGAAATTACTGTATATGACAATTCAAATAATCAAACCTCTTTGTATGGATTAGTGTGAATATTTTTTACTGAATTTGTACATTTCTTACGTTAAAATAACTTTGTTAATTTTACAGGCATTGATGATGGTGCCGATATTGATCGTGATATTTTAGTGGGCATTTATGAAAGAGTGAAAAGTAATGAGTTTAAGGCTGGATCAGATCATGTGACACAAGTTATGAAAGTGCAATCAACTATAGTAGGGAAAAAGCCAGTAAGTTTTTAAATAATTTGTTTTCTGTTATATTGTGAATAACTATTGTCATATGTTCACCTGATATGTAAAACCTTAGAATTAGCTTCAAATGTGTTAAGTATATATATGAAAATTCCATTGAGCAAAAATATTTTGTAATAAATAAAATGATAGAATATTAGGAAAATGGTAGAGCAAAAATAAAAGTAAAAACACTAAAACATATTTACACACACCACTATATTTCGAATATCAAAGTGTGTGTAAATATGTTTTAGTGTTTTTACTTTTATTTGTGCTCTGCCATTTTCCTAATATTCCCTGTTAATTAGTATTAATTGCATTGAAGATCTCCGGTTAGGTTTCCTTACAAATGCCATTGCAATTTGTTGAAAGATAGTTTATACAGTCTACACTAGGTATTGTGCAAATCATTGAGAAATTTCACATAAATATTCACTAAAAGATTATCATCACTAATGTTATATAGGTTATTAAGTAAAGACAAACAGTTCTGTATCATATAATACATATGTAATGTAAAGTATGAAATCACTTGACAGAATGCCTCTTGTCGAGGTCACGAAACATTATCATAAAGTAATGTAGGTTCAGTGCTAACAACTGTCACATAACAATTATCTTAAATGTCCCCTTTATAGACAGGTAAAATAAATAAAAAATTATCATGGTCTTATATTTTATACATTCAAAACATCTAGTTTGCATTCAATATACTATAAAATTAATATCAAATACAAAACAGACTTATGAAAGGATTAAACAGTACAACAGACATAATAAAATAAAATTTATACTCTGTAAATTAAATATATTGTATGTTTTACTAAAAGTAATCAAATCTTAACATACACTGTAAGTTAAATTATGCTTCTGTGTTTTGATGATATGTAAAAGTCCTAAAGGGATAATTTGTGCTGTGGCATTTTTTTTAAATAGAGAAAACATAGTATAAGTGCAGGAGAAACTTTTTTTTGTTAGACTTATAAATAATCAGGATGGATTTGTTGAAGGGAATCATACTAAATTGAAACACGAAATTAAAGAGTATATACTATATACTAAAGCATATAATCCAACACCCTAGCTCATTCGGTAGCGTGTCTGTCTACTGAGCTAAGGGTCCCGGATTTGACTCCCGGCATGGTTGAAAAATCTATCATTGGTGAAATATGAGTTTACCCTTTCACATTGATAAATAAACAACCGGGGACTGGATGTTGTGCCTGTCCTAGTCCTAAGTTAGAGTATAAGGTATATGAATCTATGACAGGCCTAGCCAGCTAGTAATGGAAAATATATGACTTGAATAAAAAACTTACCATGCCATATCCTAGGAAGAGTAATGGATGTAAAAAAAACTAAAGCATATGAACTCCTTCCCAATAATTGACTCCCACTACCAAAGAGCAAATACCACTTGATATTATAGATTATATTTTTACTACCCATCCACACTATTAACTTATTTACACTCATATTATTGAGACGAATAAGGTAACATTTAGATGAACTGAACATGCACTTCTCTGGAGGTACAGGGGGAAAACATTTAGTAAACAACATCTTAGTAAATCCTGACCTTACCATTAATATGAAACCAGACAAAATGACATACCTTTGTTTGAATGCTTACAGGTTTACTTAACTTATGCTTGTGTAAGTAAAATTGAATCAGTGAATAGAAGCTATAGTAACAGGCTAGTGATGGGGAATCTATAGTTGAGAGGACATTTACTAGCATTTGTGTGGAGGAAGTTTGGAAACTATTTGGGTAAAACACTCATTTTCCCTGCATAATAGACTAGATGAAGGCCACTAATTTTATAATAATTATAATATTTTATGCAACATACTCAGCATTTTTCACTTAAAAACTAGTTTCTGTAACAATACTTTACTCATATATTGAATAGATTTTTTTTAAATTCTAAAACTGCTACGTTTAGAGTTAGAACATTAAAACTTGAGAATAAATTGATTTTAAAAAACACCAACTCAAAAAAGTGGTAAGAACATGTTTAGAAATTACTTATGATTGTTACAAATAAAACTAGCACACATCTAGTTTGCTAAATTTTTAAAATATTACCAGAAACACCATTTGATTTGACATTATTTATAAGCTTACTTATAGTAATATAATCAGTACAAAATAAATATTTATTTGCTTTCCCAATATATTTTTTTTTCTTATTTAAATTATTTTGGATCTTACAATTTGAATTTTTTTTTAATAGTCCCATATGATTAAAAGGGTGCAGGTGTCAAATTGTACTCAAGGTGAATGGTGCATCAAAACTTTTGAGAGAAAACCAATTTTATTTTTCATCATAAGTAATTCTAATTATATATTTTTCCTTTAAAAGCTGTTTTAACTAGAGAAATTAGATGTACTTACTTTTATGAAACTATAAACTTTGAATTTTTTGTATTTAACTTAATAACGTACTAGAGATTAATGTGTAAATATTTCAATACAAACTCTTGAATATTTTAAAATATATAAAATACTTACTATCAGATATAAAAATCATATTTTAAAATGAGAAACCATTTAGAAAAAAAAACATCCCCAGCACACCTACCTGAGATTCAAACCCCCTATTGCCCTGCCCTTTGTCTGGCTGTTTAGTTTCCACATGAGAGTGGTAGTTTAGAACATGCAATCATTGATCTAGGTGACTTTAATTTAAAATTGTCCACACTTAGGCATGTTATGTAGACAATAATCAAAATAAAATGCTCACTTATTTTCCTGGAGTGCAGAAAGCCAGTGAAAAAGTCTTGGTATCGCAGATTCTTAAATATCGCAAGAAGAGTATGTAGCCTATCAAAATTGTTCTTTTGTCTAAATAATTTCACTTCTACAAAATTGTACTATAAGTATTGGTTTTCTATTATCACTAAAATACAAATATTTAGTTTCCCCCTGAATTAAAAAAAATCCTTCTTCTGGAATTTTTCTGTAATATATATTTTTTTCTAATTTAAAAACTCTTACTTTAATTAAACTTAGTATTATTTATTTATTTGAGCTATTTAATGTGCACTTTCTGAACTGACTGATTATACCAGCACACAAAAATGTCTATGAGCGGGGGTGAAAGGACCCACCACTTTGTCTGGGAAAGCTATTTTCACATAACTTCTAGGGTTCTTTAACATGCCACAATCAAGATGGGGCTGAGGTCTTGGATCCCCTTAGAAGGAAGTTATGCTAAGAATTTTTATCAGCCAAGAAAAATGTGTTGACCATGGGTGGGCTTGAACCCACAAACATTGAGTCCAGAAAAGAGCACTTTACCCCAAGACCATCAGGTCAACAAAACCTAGCACATTCTCAATACTTTATTTATTCTTAATTGTTTATTTTATGTGAGGACTAATTTCAACACAAAGAGTTGGTAGATTTACCATGAATTATGTTATTTTCATTTCCTTCTTGAAATAGTTTTTTTTTTGGTTGAAAGTCCAAAATTTTATAAAACAAAAAAAAATATTAGAACAATTACTTAAATTTTCATTAACTACTATTTATTTTAATTAAAGTAAGAAACTTATGATTCTTCATAAATTAAATAGTTTTTAAAGGACAATTTGTAAATATTATTCGATAACATTTGTATGTTTTTTGTTTTTGTTTTTTAAACTTCAGAATATGGCATTACCACACCGAAGATTAGTCTGCTATTGTCGTTTGTATGAAATTCCTGATATTTTTAAGAAAGAGCGTCCTGGTGTTCATCAACGTGAAGTGTTCCTATTCAACGACCTTCTAGTCATTACCAAAATACTAAGCAAGAAGAAAAGTTCAGTCACATATACATTTCGTCAAAGCTTTCCACTGTGTGGTATGGTGGTCACATTGTTTGAAGTTCCATGTAAGTTCTGGTTACATAATAGTTATACTGTTTTAACTTTCTCATGGCCCCTTGCAGAGAGGAATTTTTGTGATGTTCAAAAAGAGTTGAATTTGGGAATTTGATGGTTGTCTGCGTTTTATGACCCCCAACCTTAAAAAGTTTTTTTTACTAAACTGTCTGTATATATTTTAGTATATGTCTGTTTATTGACCTAGAGCAGGGGTCGGTAACCTTTTAGTAGTATTGTGCCAAAGTAATATTGCAAAGTCACTCAGCGTGCCAATCAAACTTACCCCACCCAAATTGCTTATACTTTTTTACTAGCCACTCAATTTTATATATGTATAGTGTACTTTACCTGCATTAATACTGTGTGCACCTTAAAATATTATATATTATTTTTAATTGTTTTTTTGCCACCTGTACAGCTTATTTTAAATTGCTTTAAGCTCAATTTCTAAGGTTGAAATTTTTTAGCTATGGCTAACCCCAAATGAATATAAATAAAAGTAAGAAAAGATAGGATTTTGGATTACAAGTTTCTTAAAGTTATTTGCTCATATGGGAATTTTGGTTAGTTGAAAATGTTTGAAATATTTTTTCTTTTAATTGGAAATTTGTTTCATATTTACTTTGTTTTATATTCAACCTTCAAAAAATATAATGTTAATAGGTTTTTAAGCACCATATCCTACTACTTATTTAGGTTCTATGCACATTTACTAATTACATTGAGTAAGGGATGGGGGAGGTTGAATTTAGAGAAAGGGTTCCTGCATTTGTGTGGTGGTAGAGTTCGGGATTCGAAACCAAATCTCCCTGTCATTGACAGTCTAGTCTATTTCAAGAGCTATCCCTTGTGCCATGCAGCTACTGAAGCAGACTTAGTTAATAGATAATTAGCTCTTGTATATATTTATGATTTAATTTCTTTAATTGGGGAATTTTCAAATACTGTGTTGGTATTTAGTCATTAATAATTTAAAACTAATGAACCGGTTATTTTAAATATATATGTTATTGTGTGCAGTGTACCAGTTTGGTATTCGTCTATCTCAAAGAGTAGATGGCAAGGTGCTTATGACATTCAATGCAAGAAATGAACACGATCGCTGCAAATTTGCAGAAGACTTGAGAGAATCAATAAGTGAAATGGATGAAATGGAAAATTTACGTATTGATGCAGAACTTGAACGCCAAAAAAGTGGTCGAGGAGGTCGCAATGGTGCAGAGAATCGTGATAGTGGGGTAGCTGATGTGGAAGTGTGTCCATTCATTCAATCAGGATTTAGTCATACATCAGACAACTATGCAGAAAGTGAGGGTGATCATCCCTTGTCTGAAACAGTTCTCAAGAGGTCTGCATTAAGTAACTCTCTTCTAGACATTCATGAACAATGTGAGTAAATTTTCACTTTATTTTTTCTTCATTAATTTCACAACTTTAAACAACCCCAAAATATGTGTTCCTATGTTAAAAATGATTAAAATTTTATTTTTTATATTCCATGGGTGTATTCTCATAAATTTAACAGGTATGCTCTTCTCTAATATTCACAAGAAAAGTTTGGTGGTCCCTCTTCACAAAAAATATGGAACATTGAGTTTCACTAAAAGCTATTTAGAGGTTATTTTTCATGTCCAACAGAGGTGGGGCTAAGATTTTCTACCCCCCTCTCCCACCCACATGCAAGATTCTCTACCCCCTTCCTCCCATGACTTTCTTTAATTTATAATCCATAAAAAACTTTTTTCTAACTTATTAAATTCTCTGTAAAAACTCTTAACTTTTCTGCTAGATTGTGCACCTGTCTTGAAGAGAGTGTTAATATCACCACACTAGAATATAGGCTACAAAGATCAACACAATAAAAGTGTCACTGTCACTTTTAAAGAAAATCACTTATATTCACACATTATAGTTTTTTGTCCTATTTTATTTGAAAGTGAAGTCTATTTTATGATATTTCATTATAAAGTGGCAAATACTTTATTTTTAAAATGGCTAATCTTTCTTAAATGTTTAAGAAGTTTTTTTTCAATTGATATAATCAAAAATCCAGTTAATTTTTCCTCGCCTTGATTTGATCTACAGAAAGTTTTTATTCTTTTCAAAGCAGAAAAGGTTCACTCTACATTTACTATGGTGGATAGAATTGTCCATATCTGGGTAACAAATTTATACACTTCTGGTATTACTGAGTCTATATTATTTTGTCTCATGTATGGAAAAGTTTCATTGCAGACATATCTTGAAATTCTTTTGAACTATACAACACACTAAGCTCATTTTTAAATCGTATGTAATCGAAGATAGGACCATATATATCTTTCAGTTTGTTAAAATGCTTTTCAGGAAATGTATATTAGTAAAGGTGACCTGGCGGTCAAGGGGTAAGGTGTCTGACTTCTGTGCTGGAGGTCCGGGGCTCGGTCCCGGCACAGATTTATTTGATTACCAAAACTCTTTCTTCACCTCTGACAGGATGTGTATTAATCACATTTTGTGAATGTGTGGAATTCCGGGCTTCCACCGTGGTTCGGATTCCACGTTAAACTGTAGATCCTCCATTTCATCTCACAATCATCCTATCACACATTAGCATAAGTGTGTATAACCTGAACGGGTAGTAAGACGCGGTGCTAGTAATAATAATAATAATAAGAGCAAAAGTATTATATTTAGTATGTTCCAAAATAGAAATGAAATACAGATCATGAAATGATGAAACCCTATCAGTAATTTATATCAAAAGATGATCACAAATTTCATTAAATAGCCGCTTGAAGCGTTGGTTAGGCTCATCATTTAAATGCTGTCTCTTTTTTTGCTGGTCTGGTTGAAATTCAGGGAATGATTTCACCCACAACTTTTCAAATCCAGTGTTTCTAAATTCTTAAATCTGGGTTTTAACTTTTGAAATTTTATCAAAACAATATGAAAAATCCATACATTTGGATTGCAAAATATTATATTATATATCAGTGTGACAAACAAAATATACTAAAGAAATTTCAAGTAATCTAAAAACAACAAAAATTATTGTTATTCAACAGTTTCCTGGATTTTCTAAAATGCTTTCAAAAAAACTTAACAAACACATTTTAAACTCACGCACAGTCTTTACAATCACGATGAAAAAATCCAACTAGTAGGTGCTACTTTTGGTAATTTTTTTATCAACAAACTTTGTTAGGGCTTCATTTAATTTGGTTGACTTTGAAAAAAAAAAGCAGCTAAACCAGAGAGATTGGGAAAAGATGCGACCCTGAGCAATACACTACATAGATTGCTGAAGCACTAGGTTAATAACATGACTGTAACAATGAACAAATAACGCTCGTAGATAATGTTCGCGTACTTTCTTTTGCAATCTACCAATATTTCTGATATCACAGCTGCACTATCGTAAGTTTGAGCAACTAACTTTTCTCTAAAATTAAAAGATTTAGCTACTTGAAGGACATGTTCACACAAAGCTACAGCTGATCTATCTTTACTCCCATCAGCAAAGTGCAGAAAACGTTTTTGCACAATACCCCTTTCATCTACATAGCGAACAACAGATAACAGTTGTGATTTGTTGCTGACATCCATTGTTTCATCCAACAATATCACCACAAACTGTGTTTTAGATACTTCTTCAAGGATTGTGTCACTCAATACAATATTAATAGATTGAATCCTCTAAATACAGTTGAACTATTTAAATGGTCTGCAAGTAAAGAGTCATATTCACTAACATAATCTAAAAGTTCTCTATAATTTCCTTTGTTTAAAAACTCTTCTGATTCATTGTGACCACGAAATGGTAGCTCTTGTTTAACTAAAAAGCAAACAACATCAATTAGTCGTTCAAGTATCTGTCTATTTTTACAAACTTTTTCATTATGTTAAGATATGTTAATCTTTAATTGTTCGTTCAACAGTAATTCAATATGTGTTCTACCAAAATCCTTTTGCTGAAGGTGAGCACTAATATGGTTCTTTGACTGTTAATGTTTTAATAAACCTTCCACTTGACAGTTTAGCACTTCTTCATTCATATGGCCATATTAGCAATGTATAAGTTTCCTTCAAATATAAATAATTGGTTATGTACAGTAAAACGATATTAAATCGTAAAAGCCTAGACAACAATCTAGGATAAAATAAATAATTATGAAACTAAAAAGCGCAACCGAAACTCTAAAAATACACACCACGCACCAGAGAACCATGAGCACTAATTACCTCGTTTCGAAATAAAAGAATCCCTATACTACTTTCAACTGCTGAGGGGTGGAAATTATGTTTCCAAACACATGTAGATAATTTTTTCTAAAATACAAAGGTATTGCACCACATTTATTTTTAAAAAAGCTGTATTTTAATGTGTGTTACAAGTACTAGTGTTTATTTTTTGCAAATACATGTGTTAATTTAATATGATTTTACTTTAATTATGCTAAGCTATAATAATTAATTTTAATAATAATAATAATGATGATGATGATAATAATAATTGAGAAATAGATTAATTTTTCAATATTTGGTACAAGTGCTGCCTTGCATGCTGTTCGAGAAAAGCAAGCCTTTGGTGGTAAAACCCTCGGTTCATTGGCCTATGTTTGGGGTTTGGGGATAAGGCAGATGGTTGTCACTTAGGCATTGAACAAGGTCATTAGGAACTCTCCATCTTGAAGTGAAAGCTAGCTAGCGTTTCTCGAACAGCAGGCCTTTTTAGTTTGCTGGCAGGTAAGAGCACTTGGAAGAAGAATGATTCAAAACACAATAATCGGAAAATTAACAAATATTGATTTTTAAAAAACATAATGAAATGTAGTAAGGAAACAACTTTTAAATATAATCATAGAGTTCAATGTGGAACAAAATTGAAATTTGGAATTTAGTATAAATTCCAAAGATCAACTGAGCAAAAGATATGGACATTGAATTGAGTGGAAATGGATTGACAATTAGGTAACTTCACTATATTTTCATCATAATATGAAAGAGTTTAAAACACTTTAAAGACAGATTATATAAGTGCTAGAATAGTAGAAGTTTATGAATTAACAATATTGAAAATGATGTAAGATTTTAGGTTAATATGAACTAAAATAACTTTAATTCTATTCTTATCTGTTTTTAATGCCCTTGTTCCTTTTTCATCGGCGCCATCATAAGGATTAAAGAATAAAAATCACAATAAGTTATGGTGCAAATACATTGTGAGATACTCAGACAGAATAATAAAGCTTAAAATTTTTTTGAATTAATTTAAGCTTTATTATTCGGTCTGAGTATCTCACACTGGATTTGCACCATAACTTATTGTGGTTTTTATTCTTTAATCCTTATGATGGCACCGATGTAGCGTCGAAACATGTCGTGAACCTTGGCTGGAATATACCAGCATTTAAGGAAAAAGGAACAAGGGCATTAAAACAGATAAGAATAGAATTAAAGTTATTTTAGTTCATATTAACCTAAAATCTTACATCATTTTAAATATTGTTAATTCATAAACTTCTACTATTCTAACACTTATATAATTTGTCTTTGTTATGCCAATCTTCACACTTGACTTAAACTTATAAGTTTATATTATATTAATTTAAAGTGTTTTAACTCTTTCATATTATGATGAAAATATAGTGAAGTTACCTAATTGTCAATCAATTTCCACTCAATTCAATGTCCATATCTTTTGTTCTAGTTGATCTTTGGAATTTATACTAAATTCCAAATTTCCAATCTGTTCACATTGAATTCTATGATTATAAATATTGATTTTCTAATTATACATCTTTTGCAAATAATTATGGGTATTCTGCGCAGGACTATCATACCCAGAGAATACCACTTGTTATATTCTAGTAATGCTTTGTCATCAATCATCATTATAAATAGGAACTTGTTCACTATGTAGACTTACTGGAAATACACATTAATAGAACTATTTTTGGTTTGACATTCTGGTTACACACTGATAGACAAAAATAGTTGAAATATTATTTTTAGTATATTTACATTAAGCAATTTGGAGTTACTTTTGAGAGATATACTCCATATCTATCTAATTTGGCCAATTTTATTAGAGTTGGTAAGTTAGTTAAAATGCAATAATGAATAGGCTGTAACTGTTACTTTCATATTTAAAGAAGACTTATAAACTCACCCTTAACAATATGCCATCACTAGCTTAATTGTAAAAGCTATTTTAAAAAATCATTTTTTTAAAGACCCAAACACACACAACACACACACATCTTTTTAGAAAATAGCCCTATTGACTTCTCATTTTATTTTGATATTGCATTTTATGTGATCACAAATGGCTAAAGAAATACTGGTAATGTAATATTGAGTAATATTTTTCTGTGCATATTTTGCTAATATTATCCCGGAAAAAGTTAACTTTATTTTCCTGAACCCCCTCTAGCCTTTTTTTCTTTTTTTTTAAATATGCATGTTATGGATATTACAATAATATAATGTTTATGTATTTTTAAGGATACAGTACAGCAGTATATCAATAATAATACAAATCAAAGTTAAATATGGCTATTATAATACCTGCTATTCATTTGAACATATTATATCTGACACATTGAAGGCTCAATCCCATCCCATAGGTGGCAGAAAATAACATTACCTATAAGAAAACACGGTAAAAATACTACTGTGAGGTTATTAGGCTATCATAATTTAAAATATAACATAATTAGCTACACACAGAATTCTAATGGCATACCTTTAAGTGCACTTATATTTCCCTACTGCTGTATGTCTCTGCCTTGCTACCATCAGTTGGTTCTACTCAAAATATTTTAAAGTACTCAAGTATCTACAATTATTCCGTGAATCCTACTAGATAAGTCGGTTAACAATGACAACTGTAGTTACATTAGGCATTCATTATACTTCAACATTTAAATAAGGTAGCATTTTTGCACTAATAACCCTTATATTGATAGGTCTCAGTACTTTATGTGGATGCAGTAAACTTCATGGCAAACACTTCTGCCCATTTACTCTAGGCGTAAACACGAATCAAGAAGCTATGTTACCTGTTTCAGTGGCTGCATGTTCTAAGGTGTCACTCTCGTAATAGACAGACTAGACTGCTTTTGACAGGTAGATAGGGGTTTGAATCCTGGTCATGTGTACTGAGGATGATTTTTCCAATCTCCCTCCACACAAGTATGGCTGGCTACACTTCCTATAAATTAAACCTTCCTCATCCTTAACTCATACACGTAATTAGTAAATAAACTTACAACCTGACAAGTTAGTAAAATGCGATGCAAAAAAAAACCTTGATTGTCTTTTGTAGCAAAATATAAATATACTCATTCCCACTTCTTGACTAAGACCAATGATGTAAAGGGGTATTTAAAGATCCTTGTTGTTACACTTGACAAATGTCACATTTGCGTATCATGTCTTCTATATCAGAGTCCATTCTGAGCCACCACACATAGCTGTGAGAAAGCGCTTTCATTCGACATACACCAGGATGTTCTTCATGCAATATTTCTAAGATTGCTTCCTGGACTATTATAGGAATAACTACACTTTCACCCCACATCAGACAATTTTCTTCAACTAGCAGTTCCTTTATGTGACCAATTTAAGGCAGTAATATTACCTCATCCACATTTATTGGCCATTTGTTCAAAGTAAAATCAAAAACACAACTAAGAGTCTTGACTTTGATTGTTTCTCTATTTATTTTATTCTGTTAGGTAAATCCTTAAAAAGAGAAAATGAAATTAGTGCACTGACGCTTTTCTTTCTTCACTAGAATGACTTTACAATGCATATGCTTCTGGAATCTTGCTCCCATTTTGGTACACTAACTGGTAGTTACATACTGCTAAAAGGATTGTCCAGCATTGTACTTTTCCTGCTGCCAGTGCAGGTACCCCCCTTGTAACACTTAACAATGAGTAAATGACTTGTGATCTGTGATTAATTTAAAGGGTCTACCAAATAAATATTTATGGAAATTTTAACAGCAGAACGCCAAAGTCTCCTTTTCGGTTTTTGCATTGTTACGTTCATCTTTGGACCATGTGTGTGACCCAAAAGGTATAGGTCTAACAGTACCATCTTCCATAGTCTGGGAGAGCACCCCCTACTCCAATATGGACTAGTATCACCCAACACTTGAATTGTAAAATTTGAGTTAAATGATACCAAAGCCTCACTTGATAACTCTTTACTTTTCTCAAAGACTGATTGATAGTATCCCAATTCCAATTTCTTATTTAGATTAAAATAATTTGTATAAAGGGTGAAGCTATGATGCTAAATTATTTAAGAATATATTGTAAGAATTTATGAGTCTTAGATATTTCCTCAACTTATTAACATCACCAGATATTGGGGCATCCAATATTGCTTTCACAAGTCAATCCGATGGATTGATACCATTCTCATCACATTTATGTCCCACAAACACTATGCTAGTTTTTAAGATTTCACATTTGACATATTAATCCTAGTTTCTTCCTACACATCATACACCAAAAATGCATACCCAATCTTTCCAAGTAACTTATCAAGTCTTCCACCTCCTCATTAAACTTTTTAAACTTTTGAATACATTGAAAAATTCACCTGGATACAGGAATTGAACCTGGGACCTTAGACTTAACGCGCTAATGCTCTACCACTGAGCTATCCAGGGATAATCCTTTTCTCAGTGCCATTCTTCACTCATATTTTAAGGCAGAGTCTGTGATGGACGTGTTGGTATTATCAACTACTAAGAGCCATCATTGATACCACAGCCACTGGTTACTTGGTTGTGGCTTTATGCTGCTAATAGTACATATACATTGTACATTCCAAGTGAATCAAAATGTGGTAGAAAGCAACGCTGTATATTTAAGTATATATGAAATGCAAAACTTGGAGGATGAATGATTATAATAACAAAAATCAGCTGTAACTGAGTCATATTAGAGTACATTGAAAAATGATACCTGGACATGGGAATCAAACCCTGTACCTTTGGTTTAGTATGCCAATGCTCTACCACTGAGCTACCCATGTCCAGCACAGACTCAGCCCTAAAATATGAATGAAAAATGGCCCTAAGCTCTACACAATTCCTAGATAGCTCGGTGGTTAGAGCATTGGCATGATAAGCCAAAGGCTCTGAGTTTGGTTCTAGTATCCATGTGTCATTTTTCAATCCTTTCGAATATATCCACTTACGACTGATTTTAATAATTATAATACTTCATCCCTCAAGCTTCACATTCTATATACACTTAATTGTATAGCATTGCTTTCTTCCATCTACATACAAAATTGTTAGCTGTATTTATCATTTAATTGTAGCCAACTTTGATACTCTCTCATTTGCTAAGCAGTTATGTATAATGTGTTCTTTCACAAGAATCAACAATTATTTCGGATAATTTAGGAGTAACAAAAATACTTAACAATTTTGAAACTTNATTTAGTATACACTCACTCCCACAGAGGCTGCAGCTGTGCTGACACTTGCCATAATGATTTTATTTTCATACCAGAAAGTTTCTATAGGCTCTATAGAGAAAAACTCACCAAGTCAAAATTTTCAATTTGTGAGAAACCTTTTTAGTTTCTTTAGAAATATTCTTCTTTATTAAGGAATTTCAATTGGAAAGGATAATCCAAATTTGAACCATATTTGCACCCAATCATTTATTGTTATTCTGAGCAATTATTGACAAAAGTTTTTATCATAATTCATTTTACATTTAATTAATTGATTACTTCATTTTGACTTTATATAAAATTTTAAAACTTAATAATCTTTAAATTGAAAAATGACACCTTGACACTGGAATCAAACCTGGGACCTTTGGTTTAGTACACCACTGCTCTAACCACTTAGCTATCCAGGAGTCAATTTAAAGATTATGTTATTTAGATGCGGCAATAACTGTAACTAACAAATATGATAGCTTATCAATTCACTTGCATTTAAAACTCAACGTTGACTTTGTGAATTTATTCAACATATGCATTGGCAAATTAGCTTTGTGAAACAATTACAGAACTAGGGTGCTCCAGGATAAAATAAATGAGTAGTGTAGTAATTTCACAGGTGATGGCAATCGAGAAACAAAACATGTTTTAGCTTTAATATAACATTTATCACACAATGATTGAAGAATCTTAAAAGAAAGATATTTTAATATTTATGCAAAAACAGTGTACCTATTTTCATGCTAAACATAAAAATAGCATATATAAAAGAATTGAAGTTAATATTCCTGGTTCTGAAATCCTGTTTTTGTAGTACATTGAATGAAGTTATACCAATTAAAAATGTTCCAGTACAGTGAAAGTTGATCTGATATAGTTTTTTTCTTTGCTTGAAGAAGCTATCTTTTGTAAAGGATGCGCCAAATGCACACTGTATTGGGTGGATGTTTGCCACCTTTTCCAACATCTTTTTACCCGCCTCGGTGGCGTAGTTGGCTAACGCGCTTGTCGTGTTGAAGCTAGACTGCTGAGGACGGGGAGATCGAGGTTCGAATCTCGGTCGGGTGAACTGAGGGGGGTTTATCCTAAATGGTTTTCCACTTTCTCTCCACGCAAATGCGGGTTCACTTCCTCTAATTCAACCTTCCCAATTTCTAATCCATTAGAGTAATTAGTACTTAAAGCGTGTAACCCGAACGGGTAGTAAGACACGGTGGTAAATATTATTTCCAACATCTATTTCCCAGTAAATCAGAAAGTAATTGCACCTGCATTGAATTATGTTTGAACCTTCTTTAAAAATACATAAGCCTTCTACTCTAAAACAAAATGTTTTGTCACACCTATTATAACAATGGTATTTCTGATACACTTAGATGCCAAGTTCTTGAGATCAAACAACTAATCTAATTTAAATTCATTGACAAAAAAGATTTAACTATTTTTTTCTCATAGATCTCGCTGTTCTAAAAATTGTTAGCCACTTATGAGAATAATATACTGCTGGAAGATAGCTTAGACCTTTTCTATTGTACTATGAACAGTCTCTCTCTCCTAAATAAAAATGGCCAATTTCTTAAATTTGTATATTTAAATTTTTTATTTTTTTCCTCATCTGTGCTTTGTACAATTTTGCGCATTAAGACATAGATCTATGTATTGCTATTTAATCCTACATATATATCAGAGAGCACCTAGGCCTATAATTATTTTATATCAAAAGGAATTTGATTCACTTACCCTAGTAAAAACCTATATTTGAGCATCTTTTTTTTCCATAAAGTTTCATCCAAGCACATTATATACAATTAAGACTTTTAAATTGTTAAATTATACATGTTTATCTTTTATGTAATACATTAAACATTGAAAGGAAGATAGAAGGGCAAGGCCTACACGCTTAACCAGAAAATTGTAGGCCTCAAATTTCACAATTAAAACACAACAAAGCACATAATTATGTAATTATCTGGATTATGATCCTCCCTGCTGACAAAGAAAGGTCCCACCATGGTGATCCATAGCAAATCCACCTATATCACAGAAGCAGAACAATAACTTGCAGATGAAAATACTTACAAGAAGCTGGACCATGACCCTGCAAGAGAACACAACAGTCTCATCAATAATTTTCTTACAAGTACATGGACCACATCAGGGCCTCCTTGCCAAAGCATTATATAGCTCCTTGCACCCACTAATCCATCCACGCCCACTCTCTATCTCCTGCCCAAAATTCACAAAAAGAAAAGACCTCCATTGTCGCTTGCTGTGGGGTCCCCACCAATCTTATTTCAATACTGGTTGACTCTCATCTGGTCCAACAACTTCCCTCACACATCAAGGACACAAACTGATTTATCAATCACTTACAATACTTTTTTTAAATCCCTCTGATGCATACTTGGTCACCATAGATGTCAATTCACTTAACACTAACATACCCCCATGCACAAGGATTTTATGCTATGGAACATTTTCTGGACAAACAACCACCCAATTCCAAGCCATCCGCCACCTTTGTAGTAGAATCTTCTGGCCTTATACTTGAAAAGAACAATGTCCGCTTCCTGAACAGACACTTCCTTCAAATCTGAGGGATGGAAATGGGTACACGTAGGGCCCCATCTTACACCTACCTCTTCTTGTGCGAACTAGAGACCAACTTTGCTATCTGAACCCTGTCCTAATCTGAACAGTTTTGCTTGATGAGATTTATTGACGAAATCTTAATGATTTGGACAGATTCTGAAACTTATTCATTACTGTTCCTGAACAGGTTAAATAACCATAGCACCCTCAGATTCACCTGAAACATTTTACAACACCGTGCCATATCCTTGGATCTAGAACTCAACCTTCATGAGAGAAACATAAACACCACAATCCACACCAAAGCCACCAACCATCAACAATATCTCCATTTTCAAAGCAACCATCCTTGTCATGTAAAATGCTCTCTACCCTATAGCCTAGCCTAGCTACCAAAGCCAAATGCATATGCTCTGAGGAAGACCTTACTTAACAAGCAATGTCAACAACTCTTCAAGTCTTTCACAGTCCGAGGATACCTTGAACACATAATCAACAGTCATTTAACAGAGCTATATCCAATCAAGAGCATATCAAGAAACAACCTTCCAATGAATTACAGCTCACCATCTAGTATTATGAAGGACTAGGCAAACTCATATTTATATTAAACACAGGCTCTCACACAAAATCTTTCCAGCGGCACTCCAAGAATCACTTTCATACGTCCCCCTAATTTCCGTACATTCTAGTTCATCCTAAATTTTCCGACCCAGCCACAAACATCAGGCCAAACTTCCCTACCCTTGACACAAACCGAAATGCATTACCTGCAAAATTCACCAACCTTCCACCTCATTCACTAGCAGACTCACACAAATGGAATACCCCATGAAAGCCTCCACAGAAAATCTTATATACCAGCTACGATGCAATTACCGCATTGCTGAAGACATTGGCCTCACCACAAAAACACTCAGACAATGAATGACTGAATGGACACCGTTTTTATACCAACCACTACAACCCTGACAAACCTGTACCACTTAATGCCCAAACACACAATTCAGATTCTGACTCGTACTATAGTACTAGAGTTATACGAGCCCTCCCCATTAGTTGCAATGTTTCTTAGCCTAGTAGGTGGAAACTTGCTTACCAATATATTACCAAGTGCAGGCACTTCTCTGGTCTCAACTTTAGATAATCTTCTCTGCTTTCCTTTACTTCCAAACAGGCCTAATCACACCAGTCAAAAATTTATATTTAAACAATAATAACAGATAATATAATTTAATAAATATATAATTAAATATTATATAAATACTACATTTTATCCATCTACCAATCTACTAATAATAAAGACACATGTTTGAACAGACAACTGCAGAATCTGAGCCTAAACTTTTTTTGACACCTTACCTTAGCTTAGCTAGTAACTTGTCTGTCTATTGGGGCAGTTTTGGGTCGAATCCTGACATGGTCGAAAAATTTATCATTGGGGAAATGTGGATTTACCCTTTCATATTGATGAATTAACATGTAGGGGCTGAATGTTGTTTCTCTATATTTATGTTAGTTTATAAGCCATGGGCTGATATAATAAGTTGTTCCAGAAAGTGCACATTAAACACCTTAACTCTTTGAGTGCCAATGTCGCTCAGAGCGATGCACGAAATATCTGCAAAAATTGCCAGCATCACTCACAGCAATCCCATATTTTCGAGCTCTTAGTTCAGTATTAATTCAACAGGTAGAGTAGATTTTATTCCCACAGCATTCTCTTGTGTTCAAGCTACTTTTATTTGTCTTTGCACTTAGGGTTTCAATATATTGAACATGAACATTATTTTCTAATTTTATGAGGTTTATCTTTGGCCTTGTTTGTAAACATTGGCTACTAAGAGGAAAGCTGTGATTCAAGACACAGAAATACTTGCAATATTTATTGATAGCTCAAGAGAGAGTGATCAATTTTCTAGTGATTCTGAAAGCAGTGATTCTGAATTTGTAAATAATAAACCTGAATAGGAATTATATTCTAGTCAAAGTGAAAGAACGGAACAAGTAGGAGTGGCAATGACATTGATAACACAAGTGTGAATAATAGTGATTCCTATTAGGATAAAATAAATCTTGAAGATCAGGATAACCCACCCCAACCTTTCATATTTATGCAAAAGTTCCCTCCCTCTCTCCTTCTGATTCCAAGCCAATTATTTATTTTAGACTTTATTTTACTATAACCCTGCTAAAGTTGATGATCACTGAAACAACTGCTATGCATAACCCTATTTTAGCGTAAAATCTAAAGTTAGCTTTTTGTGTAAATTTTGTTATTTACTCAGTTTTTTATGTTCTTTTCAGTGATTTATTCTATATCAATCCATCTAAAATTTCAATGCTTAAATATTAATGTTAAATAAAACAGTAAAAAATATTTTTAATATCTTTGCTAGTGATTTTTTTATATTCAAAAATTAAAAAGTATATGTATAATTATAACATAGCAAGCATTTTAGCTAGTTTATTTAAAAAATTTGAGTGCAAGGATTTCAAAGACCAATAAATTATTAAAATTTAAACAAAATTTTGTATTTTTCAGCAAAATAGCTTGAAACTTTAAGCACATTTTTTTGTCATTTCTCTTGGCATTCAGAGGGTTAAGGAAATGAAGAATGAAAAATAAAAAATCTTTAATTGTTGCAACATGGCACAAATGGTATTTTATATTTAAATATTGCTTTATTCTGGATTAAAATTAAAGTATCTATTACAGTTATTTTAAAAAGCCTGAAATGCTATGTTTAAAATAATGTGCACAGGCACGAATTCAAACCTTAAACCTTTAACTTAACACATCACTGCCCTACCAAATGGGCTATCAAGAGACTGGTCCAAGTCCAAGACATTATTTCAAAGTCTTCAATCACTTTTGTTAGTAGACTGTACTGTGAATAACCCATAGCTAGGCGAGACATAGATTTCAGTATATTTAGCTGAAATACTAGGTTTAAAATATATTGGTTCTAAAAGGTATTTAAACCCCAGACCTTTGGCATAACACATCACTGTTCAGCTGGTTTTGGTAGAGTTTTACATAGGAATGTGTTTCAGACTTACACTATATCACCCATAACACCTTGTTCAACAATATTTTGATTTAGTTGTGATCTAAAAAAATATAATGCAGGACCAACAACCGATTACATTTTATTAGAAAATTACCTAAAATAAACCATTTAATAAACATATAAGATTATTTTTTTCAGTCAACATTATCCTAACACATGGGGGAGGGGCGGTTTGACATATTAGCTCTAACAATCTAATGTCCATCAATCACACCTGCATTTTTGTTTGTCATATATAAATTCATTGAAGCATATAAAATGTGTATATAAAGGTACAAAATAAAAGTCCTGTACACTCATTGAAACATTATACTATGGGTTTGGTATAGTAAAATCTACCCTAATAAAACAAAAGTTTTTAGTGAACATCCCATTAGGATAGTAATGTCTGCAATGACAAACATTTTGTTTTGAGAAACCAGCAGCACTGAAAAATGGCAAAAGTTGTGGTCCTGGCTAGCTTACTGGAACACATGAACCATGCAATAGTAATCAGTAAGGAGTTGATTATAGATAAACTCCATCTAGATGGAGAAGCCAAACCAAGCCCCAGAAGGTGATTTAGATTAATGAAATGTCATAAATGAAAGGATTTATAGTTGGCTTGAGGTAGCTTTGAGCTCATCTTATTGCTGAAATGGCCAAAGTTTATGTGAATCAATTATATATTCAGCACTGTTTTCTCAATTTATTCAGATTTTAGTTAATACCACAAGGAAGGGGAATTTCTAGAGGTGGTTAGAGGGAGGAAGAGTGTCTTTGCCAATGCATCAAAATGGTTGTGAGCCCCTTTTTCTCTTGGTACTTTTTCCTATCACCTATAATGGGATGGTCAAACAGAATGGGGCTTTATGTGAGCTGCAACTTGTAATTTTGTTTATCAAGTATGAATGAATATTTTCCCTAAATAGGATTTCTATTGTGTACTAGCTCATGTGATGCTAACTGTCAGGATTAATGTGGATCATTTGGGGCTGGGGTAATTAGTATAGTGTGTGCTGATCTGTTGATTATTTAAGGTATTAATTTTCTTCCATTCTGTATCCTCCTTTTCAAACCAAATTTAAAGGGTCTAATATGGTATATACTGTGAAAACCTCACCTCTCAGTGCATGGAGGGAATATGTTGAAGTTGATGAGTGATGACTATTACTAATTATGATGATGATGATTATGATGATAAAGAAGAACTGTTTTGTTTTTTTACATTAATGTTAGGTAGTCACATACAAGGGTGTCTAAATACTCATTTACAAGGTTCATATTATTGTTGGAGTGATAAATATGTAAACCAATTAAGCTCCACTTAACTCACATCAATAACATCAGCATAATAATGAACATAAAATCTGACCAAGAAAGAAGAAAAAATAATTATCTAAAATAAATAATTTTATTTGACAATGCAAAATGATAAAACCAATTTTTTAATGCTTATAGATTTTTAATTCATATTGTCAAGACCATGTGATTACCTTGGGCTTCTATTCAGGTTTAATGTATGGAATTAAACCAAAAACAACAAATAAATTGTACATATGATTATACAACTACATAATGTATTATAATAGAATAATTTGTAAAAATATGCCACTTTAAAAAATAACAGGGAAATTCCTACTTATATTTGTGTTTCACCCCTGACTCCTATTCATAATTGGCATTTGGTTTGGATTTTTAAATGTTTCTATGGATGACAATTGATCAATCAGAATTATTAATTTTATTTGTCTCCTCCATTGCACAATCATAACCCTCTCTTCCAGAGTCATGGAGGTGCCATATGAAATAATCATCATCATCATCATTATCATCTATACTACTGATGGGAGAAAATCCACTAAACAAGATACCTCAATAATATTATAGGTGAGGCTTTCTTATTTCCTACAGGCCTAATAAATTTGCTTTAGTTTTGGTATTATTGTCTAATCATTAAAATGGCAGTAATAAGTTTTAGATTTAACAAACAGTGTAGTAATCGACAGGATGATTCAAAACTCTCTGTACATACTTTAATTGGTGATAGGGAACACTAAAACAAACCCTTTTCCTTCATGAATTTAGGTCCGTAGACAACACCCTTGCGCGATAGAGAGCATCATTGAGTGGCATGTCAAATATCTATTCTTATACACTTAATATGGAGCATTTCGCAGATCCTGAGATAGCTGACATGCATACAGCTGATGGGTCCGGGCAATCTTTGGAAATGTACAGCATAAATATGTTGACACTGTTAAGCATATATTTCTGTTGGCAGTCACTCCTTTGGGCAACTGCTGTAAAACTGCTATAAATTAAAATGTTGTTCACATTTTCTGCTTTTCATTTATGTTCCAACAACACCCTTCATCACCTAAGGATACATCTGCAGGCACACATTCATTAATGAAAAAGCTTTATTTTAGTGTTCCTATTGTTCCACATATAAATTTTCCATTTCACTAGGCTCTCACATCTTAACTCGGAATGGTTTTAATTGAGATCCACTTACAAGAGTTGACTTTCAGTAAACATTTTTTATTTTATTCACTGTTAGTTTCTATGATTAATCCAGTAATATACATTGATTTGTCTAGTAAATTAATACCAGGTGCTGTTTAAAATACCACTGTGATTTTATAAATCGTTATTAACACCTTTTGGTATGAATACAAACATAACTAGGGTTGATTGCATCCTGGGAAAATAAAAAGGTGCCCTTTGAAGACTTTCTTAAAATTTAGTTTAATTGTTATTTTGGTAATAGAATTGGTTACTTACTATAATACTGGTTACAAAATAATACAAATAAATTACATTTGTACTACTTATTAAAAAAATAACCAAACTTATATTGTTGTATAACTCTAACAATGTAGCTATTACTTCATTTTGTAAATGTAATTTTATTTTATAAATATCAAAATCTACTAATACGTAAATTTAAAAAAAAAGCTATTGGTATTTAGAAAAAAAATATTTGGAGGTTCACACTAAAAACAATTTTTTCTAACTTTAGAAGATGCAAACTGACCAATAAAAGCATAAAAATTTGTTACATAAACTTCCTCACGTTCTATGCTGATTAAGGCTAAAGCAGAAAATCTCTTGTCCCATTCAAGCTCTCATATATGATAAGATAAAATTTAGCTTGCTAAAAGATTGCTAACAGCTGGAAATTGAAATTCCATTAGTGATCATTATCTAAACAAACACCTACGTTTAAAAAAAAGTCTCCATACTGAACAATAAACTTGAGTGCCTCAGCTTTATAAATCTTAACATTTGCGTGGATTTTTAGAAGCATCTTGCAATCTAGAATTTCTTCATAAAGCTGAAAACTGTCAATATAATTGCTATACAACTGTCCAAGGTTGAAACAACTTTTCTTCAATATGTTAAGTTCATTATTTGTCAATCAATAATCCATATTTATCTAGAATAAATCCAAATTTGGAATCTAAATCATGGAGACAGTCAAATCTTCCTTGTATTTCATTATGAAGATGATCAATAGCACTTTTCATTATTCTTATTTCTTCTTTTGTAGCGGGCCCTTCATCATTGGCTTTTCCCCCGGATATTTGTTTATTCTTTCTGGGGTGTCTTTATACTTGTATGTCCCATTCATCAAACAGTTCCATCCCTTCTTCAATTGATTCACTGGCCATTAATCATCAATTGCTCAAGAAATAATCTTGAAGGGCTTTTAAATCACAAGCAGCATCATGAAAGTTCATGTTATGATCTTGGCGTTGTTTTTAAACACTATCAATCCAAACAAGAATTTTGTGCTAAAATCCAAGCGAAGCCAAAAAATTAAATATCAAAATTTGATTCCTAATTTTTATGCTCAATCATTCTTTGCAAGACTTTCACTCTTATATCAAAGTGTTCATAAACTGGCTTAACAGCTTCTGTTCTATATATCCATTGAGTTTGACTCAGATTTGACAACTATTAATTAATATGAGATCCTTCAGCTTCTGTCAACAGGGAGTAAAACATAAAAAGAATTAATAAAGTGACTGAACTTTACCAAAAAAAGTCACTATTTATTGCCCCATTAAACATATAACCTTTCATAGAATTTAGATCTATATTAAAAATTAACCACTTCTATGCATACATGTTCATGAGTAGGATGGAGAAATGAGGTACAGACAACATTTTTGTTAACAGTAAATAACCAGAATTTGACTTTAAAACATCATAGTTTATGGGGGATGTAAATTCTGGTTGTATTGTAAGTAGCTCATATTTCAGTGTCAGATGTTTATAAACAAAAGTAGAAAAAGCATGAGCAATTACCTCAGAATGCCAAGAATACATAACACAATTTTAATTTTTTATCACTATGGTAACTTCATTCTGAGAAATGATCAAAATAAATTCAATATAAAATAGGATCCGACTAGGGCTAACTAAACTTACTATAAAGGGACCTGTAAAGTTTGTTATGATAATGCAATAAAAACTTTTGAGTGTGTGAGAGTGCAAAAATACTGTTTCGCTGTGATGGCTAGGCTAGTGAATACCTCCTCAGATGATTGATTCCAGAATCACAAAACTTTTAAGGTAAAGGCAGATATGCATGGCAATAGTGAATTTTTCTTGTACTAAAACTTATTAAGATCCTTGTCAGGTAAATATTTTACTGTCCAACATATTGTGTGGGCTGAGCGGGGACTTTCATGTGTGTGTGTACATATGAAAAAAGGAGGCAGATTTTGACACCATCTATTCATTGAGAGGGGACTTTTCATACAAAATTCTCACATGCTAGAATGGCAAAGGTATTAGCAACATTGGTGTATCCTGAATTATTGTTTATTATGCAGCATCGTATTTGTCCTTGATGTGTTTGACAGTGTAAGTGAAAAGTAGAGATGGGTCAATACCAGTTTTTCCCGATACTTGATACCACCATTTTCTCATGATAATCGATACCGATACTGAAGTTGATACCAACCCACTAGATAGGATTAACCACACTGTCATATTTTTTTTTAATATCCTCTAATTTATACACTATTTTAAGATAAGACACATAATTACCATAACACAATCATTAGCACTACTAGATATTTGAAGATGCTTGACCATTATTAGACTATAACTATTAAATAATACTATTTTATACAAGTAACACATAAATAAAACCAAGATAATTTTCTGAAATACATATATAGTTGTCCTTATTGTTCGAAGTTTTTTTTAAACTAAACTTTCTTTCCCAACTACAAATTTTTGTTTAGGAAAAAGCAACATTTTAACTGTCTCAAGATCCAGCCTGTTTCTCTTTTGGTCATAGATCAGACCTTCTGTGATGGAACTTTCACTACCTAAAACAAACACTGAGCGGCCGTGACAGTAGAAAATGGCTGTGAGCTCATACTTTTTGATTTGACACCTCCACTTTAACATGCTATTATTGGCTGCTACTGTCGCTATGCATGTGGCACTGGAGTCCAAAGAACTGCTCCATGACGTTACATGTGATGCATCTTATCACGCATAGGCCTATAATATCAGGCAGCTGAGTAGTAGTACTATGCCGATTCTACACCACCGCCGGGGCCGCCGTTTTTCATTAATTATCGCCAAGCTTTCTTTGTTTTTCATATTGTAGCATACCAATTAAGTGTGACGTATAGACAGAGTTGTAACCAAAAACCCACTAGGCACAGAGTGACTTGAAACGTCCAGTTGAGGCTCAGGAGCAGGAAGTAATATTGAATTACATAAGTTTTTAAGTTGTAGTATAACACATATTTGGTTTTGATTATGAATTGCAATCTCATCATTGTAGTCTTCAATTTCTTTCAAAATAATCTTATATAACAGCACTTCAAACTCATACGTTTTGACCCAACTTCCTTTTCAAACACATTTTTTGAATGTGAAACTGGGACAATGCTTTCCCTTTGTTAACAATAGAATCTACTTGCATTACAACTCCCTAAGATTAACGAGACATTTCTTTATAAGGTCAGAATGCTGAGTAAAAGCTATGAACCTCATGGTGACCAAAATCAGTAAAATAAACAAAAATACACTTGAACTATTAAATGAGAAACAATAAAAAAAATCAAGAGAAAAAACTATGCAATTATGAGCCTGAGCAACATGGCAAGCAAAACTGAACCTTAAGTCAGGGGACACAGGGATGAATGTACTATGGTTTTCTAATGCAAAATAATAACTAAAATGGTTAGGCTCACGTTTATAATAATAATAATAATAATAATTTAACACAATTAAAAACACTTCATAATTATTAATAAATTTATGAACAGCTCTCCTCTTAATAGACTGGACTGTACCATAGCAAGAGTTTATTTCTTTCAAAGAACTAGATCTGTCCCAGAGAGCCACAGTGTTAAGAGATGAGACTTTTTAATCATGTGTTAAATTATCAAACATAGAGAAAACAAATTAATTAACTGTGATTGAGAATACCTGGATCGAAGAGATGATGGTTGGGGTGCCCCAATCTTGATTCTTGGTGAATAATTAATTATTTTACATAAAATTGTCTCATTGCTGTGTGCCTCGAGGCTGGAGAAGCTTAGTTCACACACATTAATGATAAGAAAGCACGGGAGAATCAAGCCTAGAAACATTAGAGCTGCAGTGGAGGAACTATAGTAGATGACAAGAAATCAGCTTGGTGCTGACATCTAGGGAAAATTAATATAACTAACTAAAACAAATAATAGAGCACTCCAGCAGGGCTATTATGACTATAATGCAAAATGAATTTGCAACCGTTAGAGAGACGCTATATTTTGCACCAAAAGTTACTATGGCTGACCATTTTGCGAAAGCAAAGTCCTTGCGAGCGCAAACATTTTCTTAGTAGAGTGACGCTAAGTTTCCCAGACATTTTACTTGTCCTTTGGTTTGCATTGAGGTGTTATGTTTGCTAGGTTTTGTAATGTATTAAGTGTTTTGTGTTACCTTATTTAAACTTGCCATCTTATTATCCCAAAATAATAATCTCAAAGTTTCTGTATATGTTTCACATAATCTAACTTTAAATAGGTATATATTATTATGTAGGCCAAGAGGGGGATAGTACGCTTACACTGAATGTTAAAAGAATGTTTTCTTTGAAACATAAGACTATCAAAATGCATTATTATTTACCATCAACACAGTAATAATGGGGGCATTCCAATATTAAGATTAATTGTTTGTAAGTTTTATAGTAGGTGGAGGTTAGTTAGGCTTCAACATATTTGAGATGTTAGTAGTCTGTTGACCCACATCATGGGGCAACATTGACCAAGGCGTTAGTCTCTTTGATCTAATTTTCCAATAGTGGGGAGGTTGGGATTTAAATCCTAGCTAGGTGGGAAGTGGTTTTATTTTTCTAAAGGTTTTCCCTTTCCCACTCTCCTCCTACACAGATCCGAATTCTATAACTCAACCTTTATCATAAAAGTAAACCCTATTGGGGTAAAACACATGTACACACCAGTTGACAAGACAGTAAAAAGGTAGGCCTACTGTTTAAGATGCCTCAACAAAACTTTAATAATGTAAGCCTATTTAAACTGAATCGTACATACAGTAGTAATTGCTTTCTAAATTAATGTGAGTTGTAGCCCTATGAAATTTTGCAGCCAAGACTGGAAATACCCAAAATAGGCCCTAGTTAATCGTTTACATGTGATATGGCTTAGGCCGCCCTAGGTTTTTTAACCATAAAAGGTTTACTAATTTTATCGGAAATTGATAATTACTAGTTAGACCCAGTTATTGGTTATCCTGAAGTGAATAAATTGCAAACAACCCATTATAAAGAAATATAATATCCTTATATTCTTAATTACTTAACTAACTCTAGAGAATTCCCTTTAAATAAAAGATGAATTTAATTGTTTTGACATTAAGTTGTCGAAAATATTCATTGTAAACACTATTTCTGGGAGTTCTTGAACTCTTTTATCGACTTTAAATAATTAGTTTTATTTTATAAGATCTTCACACAGCGTATTTGGTTCAATTTTGAACGTGAGAACCTTTTTTGACACTATAAATTTAAAAAACTAGCACATAGTAGGCCTATGTAAGTTCAAGTTAAGTACCACATAGATAGGAGATTTTCTTGTGTTAAGAAAACATATTTTTATTATTAACTATTTATAAAGTTTCCAAAAAAAAGTTTACAACACAGGTTTTGTTTTGAAATGATCCACAGCTGTATTAATGTAGAGCAATTTTATTTTCATTGTTTCATTTTTAACAGAAAGAGAGCTTTTGAGCGGTTTTGCCAGGAATATTTAACTAGATATAACTGAACTATAGGAAACTATTTAAAAGGTTGATTGATGATTTGAAGCTTTCGCAGCTTGAGGACAAAATTTATGAAATTGAAGGTGTTAGAGTAGACGAATTTTGGAGCCATTTATTCACATTGTGTAAGCCAGCTGAAAACTAAAAATATCTAACTTTATGTAAGGTTGTAAAAGTTTCCCTATTTCTTTCCTGTGAGTTTTGGAGCCATTTATTCATATTGTGTAATCCAGCTGAAAGCTAAATATAACTCTCTGTAAATTTGTAAAAGCTTCCCTATTTCTTTCTCATGGAAATATAAATTTTTAAAGAAGGTTTTACTCCTCATTTAGAGTCCTCACAGAAGATTGGGTGTGATATTACAGCGAGAATTGTCCAACCCGGCACAAGGCGAAGTCTATTCTGTTCATACATGTTGCAGACATAAGACATTACAAAACAAAGCCACAGATAACAAGGACTTGGGGTAACACCTCTTACTCTCAACTTGGTCCTGGATAGAGATTGTAGTTCCTCACATAGCCGCAGGGCGCTATCATCAAATCTCCCCCCTTAAGTTCGAGACAGTCTACGGGTTTCCTGGACCTTTGACTTTTTCGAGCGGGAGTGGATGAATTGGGAGAAGAACCATTAAGTTGAGGAAAAAGAGTAGGCATTAAAGGTTCTGATTGATTTATCCTAAATTTGGCACACTTGGCACAGTTCTCAACAAGATTTCTCAGTTGTGTGGACAATCTTGCCCACCAAACGCTTCGTTTAGCAAGTGCCCTACATTTGGTAATCCCCTGAAGACCTTCATGTAGTTTATTTATTATTTCCTTCTGCATACAATTAGGAATTATTAGTCTATTACCTTTTAGTAGAAGGCCAATTTGTAGAGATATTTTGTTTCAAGGTTGCCAATATGGTAAGCACATTTCCGGTATTTGTGACTTTAGAGACCATCCGTCTTGGCAAAACTTGGCATCAGACGCAGGAAAACCACAGACAACTTCTTGGACACAAGCCATCACTTCTTCAGCTAGTTCATCTTCCCCAACAAGTAGTGGCTGCGGATTGTGGGAAAGAGCATCAGCAATTAGTAGATTCTTACCAGCTACATTAACAATCTCAAACGAATACCTCATCAATCAAAGCCTAATTCTTTGTAGTCTAGGGATTATAGAATCTAGGTCTTTGGTGGTGAAAATAGGAACTAAAAGTTTATGATTAGTCTAGTGTTACATGAATACCTGGAATAAAATCAGAAAAGCATTCACATTCCCCAGTGAGAGCCAGTCCCTCCTTCTCAATTTGTGGCCACTTTCTCTCAGTTTCACTGAGATTTCGAGAAGCGTAACTAACAGGTCTTAGAGATCCATCATCTTGGCGTTGTTTTAAAACTGCATCAAGGCCATAGGATGATGCTTCAGCTGACAAAATAGTATCATTACTGCACTTATATAAAGCAAGACTAGGTGGCTTTGCTTTGGCTTTCTTTATGTTTTCAAATGCTTGAGCCTGTGGACAATCCCATAACCAGTCAACGTTTGAGCGGAGAAGCTCATTAAGAGGTTGTAATAAGGTAGACAGATTTGGGACGAACTTTGCCAGAAATGTTACAAGACCCAAAAATCCTTTTAGCTCAGTTACATTAGTGGGAGTTTTCAGTTTGAGAATAGAATCAACTTTCTTTGGGTCCGGAGAAACACCCTTCGCAGATACAATATAGCCAAGAAAGTTTATTGAAGTTTGCCAAAACAAACACTTTTCCTCATTTAGAGTTCAACCTGCTTCTTGCAGCCTAGAAAGGACCTTATAAAGCCATGAGTCATGTTCCTCAATAGTTGACCCATATACTATTATAATCATCAAAATGACAGATAATTCCCTCCGATCCTTCTAAATGCACACTGACCTTCTTCTGGAAAACCTCCGGAGCAGGGGATATCCCAAAAGGTAACTGAAGAAACCGATTCCTTCCATACGGTGTGATGAATGTGGTTAGAGCTCTGGAAGAATCTGTGAGGGAACCTGCCAGAATCCATCTAGTTTTGAGAATACCTTAGCCCCTTCTAGTTGACCCAGGGAATAATCAACTGCCGGCATAAGGAAAAGTTCTTTTTATACATATTGATTTAATTAAGTCAGGTTAACACACAACCTTGGGGATCCATTGGCCTTGGAACTATAACTATGGGAGCACATAAATCTGATGGCTCGTTGACTTTTTCTATGACTTTATCCAGAACCATCCTATCCCGTTCTTTTTTAAGAACCTTCTTTAAAGGTAAAGGAAAACATCGGGGAACACTAATAACATGTGGTACAGCCTCCTCTCTAAGTTTTATGTGTTACGGCTCTCGAATTTTTCCTAATCAGATAAAAAATCATGGGGAACACAGTTTTTGGAACATAAGTAGTTTTTCCTACCCCAGAAATCCTCTTTATAAAGCCTAATTTCTTACTACTATGATGGCTTAGAAGAATTCTATCTGCTCCTTGAACTACATAGAATGTATCAAAAATATTTTTGTTTTTGTATTGGAGTTTCCCTTGAATCCTGCCAATAGTTTTTTAGTTTTGAGCTGAGTCCCCACTCACCAGTTAGGATTTTATTTGATGGCAAAAGCTCCATATATTGAAAGGATTCCTCGTATGTACTTTATCCAATAATATTCACATCTGTGCCTGTATTAATTATTAATTTTAGCAGAAAGCTCTTTCTCATAGAATTTGGTGTTTACCAACCATTTATCATGCATATAATTAGTTTCTGTAGAGGCAAGGATGACAAATTCACCATCTCATATAACTTGTCCTCCGTGTCAACAGCATCAACTGGTCTAAATCTACAATGTTTTGCATAATGCCCTTTATATCGACACTGATGACAGATCGCACTCCTAGCAGGACATTTGGTTCTAGGGTGTTCAGTTTCTATTATAACCCAAAAAATTTCCAATCTTTTTTAAAGTTTATTTGTAGCATTAACCTTGTCAGCTTCAACTTGACTAGCTCCTGTTAAAGTTTCCTGCTGTTTTTTCACTTGTTCAGATTGTATAGCAGAATTAACAGCTGTTACCGGAGTTAATTTGGCATCTAATTGTAGTTTAAATAAGATATTTTTATTTATAATAGAAGAATTGTCAAATATAGAACAGTCCAACTCAGTACAAGGCGAAGTCTATTTTGTTCAGACATGTTGCAGACATATGACATTACAATACACAGCCACAGATAATAAGTCCTTAGGGTAACACCTCTGACGCTCAACTTAGTCCTGGATAGAGAACGTAGTTCCTCACATAGCTGTAGGGCGCTATCCTCACATCGGGCCCAAATGTCATAACATACATTAAGTGCATATCTAACTACATAAGATGCATCACAACTGTATATTAATTGACCAGAGCTAGTGCCCATTACAATACAGTTATTATTTCTTGCCCAAGGTGCTCACAAAAGCTATCAAAGTTACCTGGAAGAAAATAAAAGAAAAATTGATGATAAAAAGAGGAAAGAAAATGAATGCATTTAAAGAAGAAGAAAATAAAATTTAAGAAACATCACAAAAGGAAAGGAGGAAATTTTGAAACATGAAGATGGACTAAAAGAGAAGTGAAATTTTGAAGAAGAAAAATGCAAAACTTTAATTGGTCACAGAAACAGATGGATTAAAAGAGAAGCGAAATCTTGAAGAAGAAAAATGCAAAACTTTAATTGGTCACAGAAACAGATGGATTAAAAGAGAAGTGAAATCTTGAAGAAGAAAAATGCAAAACTTCAATTGGTCACAGAAACAAATGGATTAAAAGAGAAGGGAAATCTTGAAAAGAAAAATGCAAAACTTCAATTGGTCACAGAAACGGATGGATTAAAAGAGAAGCGAAATTTTGAAGAGAAAAATGCAAAACTGCAATTTGTCACAGAAACAAATGAAAGGTTGTATAAAGATTTGAAGAAATTACTAGAAGAGAGGCAGACCATCTTCAAAATAAAATTGAAAATTGCAAAACATCTTTACTAACTTTATTCTTTAACACAAAATCTAAAATATGATTTTGTTGTCTTTTGTAATTCTTTTTCAAAATAAGATATTGCTAAACATTGTTTATAGGTCATACCCTATCCAGGATCAAAGCTCAAATAACATTTCTTCAAAATATATATTGGTAATTTTCTTAAAGTTAGGCCTAACTTTTGTTTAAACTGGTATTTTTGGTATGGGACAAATAAAAATACATATAAATAATTTATACTGCTGGGATATTCTTGTCACTTTTCTCACTTATTTGAAGACGTTTCGGCACTTGTACCTCTGCTATATCTTTAAACATTCACTTTTTGACTTGACAAAATCGATAACGATTTTAAAATAGGCCTACTAAGAAAGCAAACATACAAAAGATTAATTTACTGTTTGAAAAGTGTTGTTTTTGAGACAAAGTTTTATAAGGCATATATTTTTAGCTATAAAATAAAGTTATTTTCAGTGTCATATTCTCTGGGTATGCTAGTCCTGCATACATCCTCATGATTATATGGACTAGTTTCTTAATTCAATGTTGTTTATGCAAACTATGTAATGGTAATGTTTAAATTGTGAATAAATATACATGTATAATGTAGCTATATATTATTAATTTGTGAACTAATATTGGTTCATAATTCAAGAATATTGTGTTTTAAGTAATTATTCCTCCAAAAGGGTCTTCTACCTACCCAGCTTATGAAGCCCAGGACCTGCTGCTTGAAAACAGCAGGCAAAGCTAGAGAAGTTCTAATGACCTTGACCAATGTTTATGTGATTGCAACACTCCCCCTTGCCCCTTGCCAATGAACTAGGGTGTTTACAACCCAGGGCCTGCTGAATACTTATCACAAACAAAACCATGTGCCAACTTTTGAACAAATATTCAAGAATCTATATTACAATGATTGTATTTACTAAGCTAGTATAGCTCAAATAAATAAAATAAATTCAAATAATATTAGTAAAATAATCATATAAACAACAAGCTTTAAACTATGCAATAGTTAAATACATATTTGATTATGTTTATGCATTCTAGGTACATATATCATCATTTATTTGGCAAGCATATTTACCACCATTTTAGAGTTACATGGGTAAAGTAGGGTGGGGAATAGGGGGCTAATTTAACTGTAATAGCTAGACACTGTTCTTGTTTTTTAGTATGAAGTATTTATGGAGTTTTAACCTGGTTCTTTTGGTTGTTGCTTATAAGTTTATAATTTTTTGCAACATGCATTATATAATTATTAGTGATTGCGATTTTATATAATTATACATCAAGGAATCCCAAAAGTTAGGAGTGTTTCACAGTTTCAAAATGATTGATCAGAAAAAATTAAAATAAAATTTATTTTCAGTTGTAAATATCTTAGCAATAAACCAATGACGTACAGATAGAGAAATATGCCCAATAGTAAAAAAATCTCCTCTTTGTTACTGTTATCACAGTTTACAGATCTAAATAGCTTCTGGACCATATTTAGGATTTAATAGATAGTTTTAAGCTCATAATTATTATTGCAACATGAGTTGGACAATCCACCTTATTCTGCTCACCAAGTTCTGATGGACGCTTGATCCATGTATTACTTCATTATACTCTTTATATATATATTATATATAATACACACACACTTTACGTATTGCTACCTGTGAATCCGACAAATTGCCTACTGAGCTAAGGGTTTCGAGTTTGATTTCCGGCATGGTCAAAAAAATATTGGTAAAATTTGGATTTCCCCTCTCACGGTGATGAATTAACGGCCGAGAAGTTGGGTGTTGTTTTTGTTCTAGATTTAAGTTAACTTATATGCTGATATAATCATTTGGCCCAGAAAGTGCACGCTAAATACCTCAAATAAATGAAAGATGAAAATGCTACCTAACTCTTAGCCATAACATTTTTACTTAAATCTCAGACTATTCAGGTATTGTGATGAACTGCAGTGTGCTGTGTTTTGATATTCCATTATAATTTGAGTGGATGATACTTATCAGTAGTTTCACGTTTTGGTGTGTTTTGAGCATAGCTCTAGTGTACTTTTATGAAGTCAGAATATGTAATAGGCTGTAAAGGTGGATATTGAAACAAAGATATAAACCAGTCCAAAAAGAGAGACGAGAGGAGTTGGGAGGTGCAAAGTTTCCCAAGATATAATGCGAGTACGAAAAAAACATAAATTTTTGAGATGTATTGTTCTAAACTAGAGGTACTCATGT
Source organism: Timema poppense (assembly GCA_902141375.1). Classification (NCBI taxonomy): domain Eukaryota; kingdom Metazoa; phylum Arthropoda; class Insecta; order Phasmatodea; family Timematidae; genus Timema; species Timema poppense. The sequence goes on along the minus strand of CABFOV010002048.1, from coordinate 11,415 downwards.
TTAATTATTTCCAGGGGAAGCATTTCTTGACCATCTTGGCCAACAGTGGTTAAGAGTCTTTGACCCCCGAATCCTCCCTGCGGCTTTTAGAGTACAGCATACCTATTAATTTTCTCAGAATACACCACTGGTTATTTTAAATTAAAATAGGCCTAAATATAAGGAAGGGTAAGGCTGCATTATAAAACACTTGTTCCAGTATTAATACATATTTATGAAGAACAAAGCATTGGGTATTAAAGCGCAAAGCATACATATCACAAAAAACATTGTTTCCTTATTGGCCAACTTCTCATACTAATTCATTTTCCTGTGTGACATTACTATTTGAATGCATATTTCACACTACGATGTTTTGACTAAAATATGTTGTATGTATTGAATAATGTAAACATAGTATTTTTTCGTTTTAAACCGTAAGCAAACAAAATTATGCAAGAAATTTATTAAATTAAACTAGGTTAAATCTTTCTTGCTAATAATGTCACTTGTAATCATATGTTTAGGAAAATAAAAATATATGAACAATGTTCAGACATTAATACCAGCATACTTGAAATAAATTTACCTAGTTTTTAACCTCTTATTTCTTAAAAGTTAATATTCTTTGGGAAAGTGTTGCCAACTGTTGACGCAAACTGATTTTATTCTGTGTGTTGGCGCTAGAAACAAAGTCGAAGCTAAAATTAGCAGATAATACAAAGTGTGGTGGCCATAATAACCCAAAGACTATCTTTTCCTCAAAAGTAAAGCTAACTAACGGTAGAAATTAACTTTGCGTCGAATGGTCATAATAGCCCTGCTGGCTCGGTTGATATATTCATACAAAACAAATATCCTTCTTAAAGAAAAAAAACTAACCATTCAAGTGGCATACAATAAAAATATCCTCTTACAATAAATGACCTAAGCATTCGATTTACATACAATAGATAATATCCTACTACAGTAAAATAAACTAACCATTCCAGTAACTTACAATAAATAATATTCTACTACAAGAAAAATAAGCTAACCGTTTAAGTTGTATTTGTGGTAAGCTTGTAAATGCACTACAAACTAATGGACAACTAATGATGCTGCACAAGCTGTGGCACCCTTCACAAATGAATGACTAAAGATATCATACACGCTAGTTAAGTTAATATATTGGACATAGTCCCAAGCATCAAGAGCCAAATACAGTCGCATGTCGCCAATGGGAACCATAAATTTTGACTTGATGAGTTACTTTTTGTATCTTTATTTAGTATAACATACTAGCAAATCAATTTTAAGACCATGTTAAAGGTGGTTCAGTTTTTGAAGTAAATACAACAACAGACATTTTGGTTCCTTATTTTATCTGGCAAGCAGTTAAAATGTTGTTTTTATTGTTTTTGTTTTCCTTTATAATTTCTGAAGCCCTGTCTGATATTTTATTTGAAAAACCAAATCTAAAGTTAAGTTTATGTACACTGTATTATTCTAGGAGGTAATGCAACTTGGTATATCTATTTACAGGCAGTAAACCACAGCGAAGAGGTAGCATGGGTTCCTTAGATAGCGGAATGTCAGTTTCATTCCAGTCTATGTCTCCTAGCAGTACAACACATGAACCATCTCACATTACAGTGCACCCATATTCAAGCAAAGCAAGTAAAGGGATGGTTCATCAACCGTCTTTCTTGGGAGTACTCTTTGCCAAACGAGAGCGTAAATCTTCTCGCGCAGAAGATATTGCCCATCTTAGTAGAAGTACTGAAGTGTAGAAAATGATTTTTAAATTTATTTTAGTGAGATAAATTTAATAACAAGTTTTTACATTTCTTTAACATATTTTAATACAGCTAATTATGCAATATATGTTAATTATCTGGTCATGGAGAAAATTATCTCAGTCTGTAATTTAGTGTATATATCTAAAATCAAATATTTTTAATATATATATATGTGTGATTGTGTGTGTATGAATATGTTCATACATAGTATGTTCATGTGTAACATAACTTATTAATTTCCAATATTTATCTTAAGTACATTTATAATTCTATGTGATATACTAATTGTTTTTGTATTTTGAAGTTTCACTGTAAATTTTAATACAGACTAATTTGATTATGTATCATCATTTCTCATTTGAAAAAAGTAAACAATATTGAAGGTTACATGGTAAGTGTGATCTTGGAGGCCAAGGCTTAACCCTAATCAGTACTCATTTGAAATAGTAGCCAATATTGCAGGTTACATGGTAAGTGTGACCTGATAGGCCAAGGCTTAACCCTAATCAGTTCTTCTAGGGTCTCCTCCAGGCAAATGTTAATACAATTCTCTTTATTCGCCTCTTTTCCTTTAACTACCTAAACCATTCAATTTATTTGTTGAGAATATTAGCAAAGAATAGACTAATTAAACACATTTTTAAATACAAAACCTTTTTAAACGTATTATCATTAATTAAGAACTGCAGGGAGTGACACCTTTTTTGCCCCCTTTTTTTTCTTCCTTTGAGTTGGGGTCGAACCAGCTGGGCCCACCCTGGTTCTTTGGCTTCCCATACTCCCTGCGTTATTGGTCTCAACTTCTCAACAATGCTTCACAGAGTGGAAACATGCCAGGCTATCAGGTCTGTGATTGGCTCCTAGCGATCCCCTTTATTGTTACACTTTAATTGGGACATGTTCCTATGAATAACAACACCGTCTCTTTGATACTACACTATAGGCTCTATTGCACAAGGTGGCACAGGAGCCTCGACTTTACAATATATTTAAGCTTGGGGGATCATCCCTTTTGCCTACTAAGCTTATGCCGATCATTTGTTTCCAATCTTATCGGTCATTTGGTTTATTTTCCTTACAATATTACAAAGATAGAGTAGCCCCATGGCTTCTTTGGTGCTGACTGACAGCTGACGGCTTTGAAAAGCTACTAGACCAAATTATGTATCCCTACGCCGAACCATATGATCTGCAAAAACATGTGTTTAGCAGCTGTCACTTCTTACAGTCAAAATTTAGGTATATACCTAAATGTTGACTGTCAGAAGTCAGCTGTGAGCTGTCAGTCAGCACCAAAGAAGCCATGGGGCTACTGTAGTATACAAAAAAAACAATATTTGAATATACACAATTTTTTGTTTATTAAATTCTTAACCAAATATTAAAAAACATAAATAATCATAACTTAACTATGCCGTGGCAAACTTTTGAAAAAAAATGTAGGGGCTAGTACAAGATAGGTAAGACTTTAGACCACTTTGATATAAATCTAAGGTGACCTGGTGGTCTAGGGGTAAGGTGTCAGACTTCTGTGCTGGCAGCCGGGGTTCAATCCTCGGTCCCAGCACAGATTTATCTGACTATCAAACCCCTCCTTCACCTCTGACAAGACATCTTGTGAATGTGTGGGATGCCAGGCCTACACCATGGTTCGGATTCCACGTTAAACTGTAGGTCCTTCATTTTATCTCACAATCACCCTACCATTACACATTAGCGTAAGTGCGTATAACCCGAACGGGTAGTAAGACGCGGTGCTAATAATAATAATAATGATATAAATCTAAAATGCTCAACTGTGAGCAAAAATTATTAATCATTTATAAATTCATTGAATATAGTAACGAGATGATATTTATAAAAAAAAAGTAATAAAGGTGAATAATTATCGGTGCATCCCAATAACCATGAACCAGAGTTGATTTTTTTTTACTGTCATTCCTTAAATGTACCCTTTCATTCTTTCACACTTTGCACTATCTTTCTCTAGTCTGTTGCACACAAAGTGTTGACTTTGTAATCTACTCTCAAGCAATATCTCTTTCTCATTCACTCTGTGTCATTTGCAGGTGCCAAGTATGAGTCACCACCGACTGTCCTTTCAAAAATGACCAGTAAACAATCCCTACTCCCCCATTCTCCTTTTCACCAGACAAGAAAATCACTTCCCAGTCACTACAAAGGAACCTGTTGTCTGCTACCAAACTTAAAACAGATGAGTCACTAAGTGACTTCCAACCTACACCGTTATAAAGATAGGCATAAATAATCGGATTCAAAATGCCAATGGCTTAATAATCGACATCGGCCCAGCCCTAATATAAACATACATCCTGTAAAGAACACTCATTCATCAGGTTAGGTGAGGCTAGTCCTGAGTTCTACTATCCCAAAACACTTCTCACACCAGTTAAGACAAAACACCCAATTTCATTGAATGAATTGTGCAATATATTGTAATCGGTCCAAACTGCCAGTCTCGGCTTTGGCCTTTCTGTAACAATGTCAAATATGTTTTCCATCGCAATCATGAGCTCATCTTTATCCGAAATCATAGTCAAACCGTCCTCACTTTTTCAAGACCATCTCTGGTCGTTGTCCCAATTAGACTATGCCATTCAGACGAGACAGAACCCTAACAAAACTCAACTCTAACTCCCACTCAACTGTCTCTCACCACAACTTTTGCTTGACGGCCTCTCCTCTGTATTCTGTCCTCTGTACCTATTCCTGCCAGGTAAAGTGCTCGGGACTTTCATACCTAGTAGATTGTAAACTAACCCATTATCCTCTACTACTAATTCACATAGATGGGACGTCACAATAGTCATGATGTGATAGATCATCGCAATTACTATATTAATAGTATTAATAAATTAAATAAATACAAAAATAGTAAATTTTAAATGTCTCTAAGTAGACCCCTCTGTTTATTTTAGGCATTTAACGTGCACTTTCTGAACTGACTGATTATACCAGCACACGACTTATAAACCAACTTAATATAGAACAGACACTTCACCAATGATAAATTTTTCAGTCATGCCAGGAATCGGACCACAGTTCTAGTTGTCATTTCATCAATCCTTACAGCAACTTTGAAATTATGAATGCATAGTTGAATAATTTATTATGTTTCAAAATAATTTGAATTTTGTCAATTTATCTTTATTTTGCAAAATATTATATTATTTAGATACTTTAAACACTTAATTTAATGCACATATGTTCCCTTTGATAAATTCATTTACATGTGACTATAGTTAAAATTAAATACAACTGAAGTAGGTCAAGTATCTTTTAATGTGTAGAACTAAACCTAGCTCTTTTTAATTTAAATCTTACATAACTTTAAAAAAAGTGATTTAAAACAATATTGTCATTCAATAAAAACCTGTGACCTCTGAAAACAACTCTTATAAATTATCTTTAATTTCAAGGTTATGGACACACTAGTTTCATCATGTTTTTACAAACACACTGCTATGATATAAGCCAAACATAAGAGAAGCATAAATAACCTATTTTACAGTCTTATTTTTGTGCTTTGGTTTGAATGGAAGCATTTGTATTATTTCAAGTATTCACTCTTTGATAATGAAAATGTTTTGATATTAATATTAACTAAGATAAATTATGATTTACAATAAAATGTTATTAAATGTAAGTTGTTTTTGTTAATTTGTTTAAAGTATTTTATTTTACATACTTTCTAGTCATTAATTATTCAAAATGTAACTTGTCAACAACATAACATTTAAATAGTTTGAGTATATCTTTGTATTTACTTGTGAAAATAACATTTGCATAAATATTTCAGAACTACATCATGTGCTACTAACCCTTACTTTCATTTTATGATAAAACATTAAATGTATTAAAAACTAATTACTAAGCTTCTAGTGCATTTTATTATATTATCTGTTTATTCACTAATTAACACATTTTAATAGATGAACTATACATACATATAAACACCACCTGCATTATAAAGCACATGTAAAACAACATTAACTATACAAATTAAAATAGTTTTATAACTGTACATAGTATTTCATTTTTTTAAATACATAAAAATTTTATTGTTAATTTTTTTTAATTGACCACACCCTTGAATATCTTGACTTGGTACAATCCATTTCTACACTAATCAAGATATTCTGAAGACATACATTCTAGGATAATTTGTTTAAATTTTCCTGGTTATATTTCTGATGAATGGATTTTGACTTCCTCTTAAGTGTTGTAACCACCTGGTTTCTCTTTCCTTGTGAAATTTGTGATATTTTAAAATTCTTCAATAAACATCAATACAGTAAGCATAACTATAACCACTTACAAGCCAACATATTTAGGTGTGCACTAGCATGCTTAACTCTCACATAATAATGTGGAATATGATCCTTCATTATGTACACTGAAGGGTAATTTTATCATCCTATTAATGTTGAGATGTGATGTGTCAGTGCACTGGCTTTAAATCCTGATATTAAAAGAAACACAATTGTAATAATATCAGGATGAAGCGTTGGATCACCATAGGAAGAATCTTTTAAAATATATTACAAATATATTTAAAGTAAATAACATTAACAAGTCACACAGCTATCAACATGGACAACATTGATATAAATGGTTGGATGCATAACAAACGGCTTAGCATAAGAATATATAAAGTTGTCTGGGTAAGTTTTTAATTTACACATATGCTCTTCCTATTGCAATTTTAATAAAGCAAGTTACTGAACCAGTCAAAATTGGTACCACATGCTTGTGGCTCATAACTTGCAACAGGCTATTTCCACTCCTTGTAGCATATTCCACCCCCACCTTTACTCTTTTCCCAAATAAACACAATATAAAGTTGGGCAAATACAACTACATTATACTACTGTAGAGATATAATGTATTGCAATTGTATGCTGAACCAAACAGTCTAAATAAACAATAACCCCAGTTAGGCAGAGGCAAATAAACAAGGTAGTATGGCCTACTGTTGTGTTTCTTTATTTAATCAAGTAACAACTTTTGGTTTGGATAAAATCTTTGTAAGCAAGATTTCATAAAAGAGCCCCACAAAATAGAAAAACTAATTCTGAACCAATATGGTAATAGCATTTTGTAACATTTCACACTTATTAATATACATTTTGAAAATCTTAAAACTAGTTGGTTCAATACTTAGAATGGTCACAAATCATTAAGCTTGATTTATGAAACCTTGAAACACATGTTTTGAATTTTCTAGTAATTTGAGCTGTAAATTAAACACTTAATATTTTATTCTCACTCAGGATCTATATAGCAACATACAAACACCTTAGTTTACTTTGATCAGAGTTATAAAACTTAAATGAGTTTAGTTTTATTTAATATTGAAATCTTACACAAAAAGATTTTACAGACTACCATGACTGAAAGTTCTAAGGGCATATATCTAAAATCTGGCCTTCCAATTTCTGATTTACTCCAGGTTTTATGTTCAAATTACAGTCACTGAATTTATTTTGTCTATGCAAGCATAATAGTAATGGTTCAGAGTCAACTATAGTTAATAAGGCCATGTTAAGTCTGAATATTTGTGTGAAACTATGATTACATTTTTTAAATGTGTAACAGAGGTGTAAACTTCATGAATAATTTATTTAATAAATATTTTAAATCTACTATTACTTGTCTTCCTTGAACTGCATGAATGTTATATTTATAGAGACTTAATAGTAGATATGGCCTTATTTTGCGTTTACTGGGTCAAATTTGGTAGAATGAAATCATGTGGAATCCTTTAAATCATTGATTACAATATAATTGAATTTGTAATATCTGAATCTTTAGTAGACGTATTCATAAAGAAGGTATACATTCAAAGAAATTACTAACTTTAAAATTATGATTTTGGGGTATCTAATATAAAAATAACATAACTTATTTTGGTTCCTGCCTAAGTTTAAAAAATCACTGCTAAATAACATTCCCCAATATTATCCATATTATTAAATTGACGAAACTTCAAGGCGCATCTCAAAAGTATGGGTTGTTTGATCTTTAAAAAAAAGTTTGTAGTATAATTGGGGTGAAAATATATGCATATCTACTTGATTTTTTCTACATCGTCACCCTTTTTCCCTAACACTTTTTGCACAGGGGTACAAGCTTTTTTATACCATATGCAGATAAATCCGCTTCCTGTGATCCCAGCCAGTTCAGCACTGCTGCTTTAAACTTCTTTCTGTCGTCAATGGGATAAAATTTCATAAATGTTGATTCAAATCATAGATACTTGCAATGGCATCACTCGAGTTAACCAAAGGCCAAAAAATTCAAGCAAACTCATCAACACTGGGAGCAAAAGGCTGTTCTTCTGGTGCATTTTATGGAGCCATGAATGACTATCACATTCGAGGTGTATTGTTAAACACTTTTTAAGATCATATGTATCATTCAGAGACGATGATGTTGGGGATGCTGGTGTCAGGAATAGTTTTTCACCACACATCCACACACTACAGCTCACACAGCACAAAAAATTCAGCAATTCAAGTGGGAACTTGGACCTGGACCTCGCACAGAATGATTTTAACGTTTTCCTTCTCTCGTGATGTGACTTGGTTCTCATTGCTTTGATGAGAGTGAACACCTGACTGCACTGGTGCTGAACTGACTGAAATCCCACGCAGAAGAATTCTGTGCAGGGAACATTAAAAAAAAAGCTGGTTCAATACTGGGAATACTGGAAATATATTTGATTTTAATTTAGAACTGGAAATACTGAGAAAATATCAATCCTCTTCTAATAAAGTGAAATATTGGCTTTGACAGTTTGCATCAACATTTTGATATCCTTAATATTTATAATTTGAACTCTACTGATAGTGCTAGTTTGACTACCTCTTGAATACATTCCCTCTAGTCTGTCTTGTTTGATACAGAGGTAGTTGACCTTTTAGAAGACCTTGCAGTGATGTTTGTTTATGTGTGGGCGATCTGTTTATTAAAATGAAAATTATATTAAAATGTAATTTAGTTCCAGAGGACCGATTTTAGTAACACTAAAACAGAGGCAGGATTCGAACTTTGGTATATAAAAATGTATTTTGTGGAGCCTACCTTTGGTTGATGTCTTTGGTTGGAGATAGACAGATGAATCTGAGAACGCTGGTCTTGACTTTGAGTATGGTCTTATTAATAATTAATTTGCGAGAGGAGCTCCCCTAAACACTCGCATTTAATGAGTACTTATTAGATACAAAATAACACACACACATTGAACTATATTAACATATTAATAGTTGTGCACTAAATCACTTTGCACATAGTTTTTGAGAAGTTCATATTCAAACAAAACGGAGCAAGAGAGGTTTACCGAGATGTAATAGAGATTGGTTTCAATGCACACTGTTTGTAGAGTACCAAACGCTAGGTGCAATAGGGTTGGCTTTAGGAATGTGGATAAGGGTAGGAAATTCCTGAGAAATCTGTGAGTCCATAGAGTAGAGGGAGGTAAATAACCAGAAAACTACCTAGTAGCGAGAAAGGTTTCTAATTGAAGATTGCAAATAATGAAATATCAAACAGTCTACCTTATCTATCCTTGATCTCTACTCTAACTCCCCTCCTCTGCATTCTAGAGGAAGAAAGAAATAGCTGTTTTGACTACACTAGCAATCCAATGGCACAGTACCCTCTTTGTTGTGTTTTTCACTTCCCCCACTACCTCCATAGAAGCTGTAAAATTCACAATTTTGGGAGAAGTGAGTACTCTTCAAAGTCTTATTGTGTATCTTGTTACCCTTTTGTATTAGAAGAAATGAGTAAACCCAGAGGAAAAACTCCTCTTAAGGATGATTGGTTGGACAGTACAGTGTTTGCAGACTGGCTGTGACTCCAAAGAGTGGATTCTGATAAAACTAAATTAAATTGTTCTTTATGTTAAACTAGCGTTGATATAAGTAACATGGCAATATCTTTAATCCAAGAGAGATATGCATACTGACAGAGTGTAAGTTGCTAGTAGGAGCAAAAACATAATTGACTTGATCCTTGCAGCCAAAAATGCATTATCATATGCAGGCCTACATGGTGAAGGTAAACATTCTGGTGCAAATGACCATGAAGTAGTTTTGAAACTCGAAACTAAACCTAGTTCTATTCAGAGTTAACTTGTCAAAGATTAAGTTTCTCATGCTGAAATATTGTGGGTTATTATTCAAATAATGACACATTCTTCTTCTATAAGTTTTTCTCCTTGTAGTGATATTTTCAAAGTAATGTTTTCTGATAATGATATACCCCAGAAATTCCAAATGCATAAAGATAAACTTGAATATGTCGTATATGGACTGGATCCATATTTAAAAAGTGAGATAGCAAATATGGTTAAGCAATGCTCATTTTACTGCATTTCATTTGATCACCATCAGTATCAACTGTTTCCAGCCTCTTGCTGGGTCAGTTTAGTAAAACTCTTCCATCTTCCTCTCACTTGAACAATTTCTGTTATCTGCTGCTCCCATCTCTTTCTTGGCCTCTCTTGCAGTCTTTTTCCATCCTCATACCATCTATGTCTCACTTCCTCTACTATATCATGTACTCCCTACTCTTGCTCGGATAACTTCTTTCCTAATCTTGTTTCTCCTCGTGACAGCTAGTATGCTCCTCACAAACTTAATTCCCATGGCCTCCACTTTCCTAGTCTCTCTTACATTCACTGTCCATGTTTCTGCTGCTTATGTGACAATAAGTACAAAGTACGCCTTGTAAAACACTTCCTTACACTTCAAGGGCATAGCATAGCAGGTCTCTTATGCACCTTTAGAACAACTCTCCTTGCTGTCCATTTCTCATTAAATTCTCTCTACTTACACCTTTCTCTTCGATGATGCTTCCAAGATATTTTACGTTCTGTACTTTTCTCAGCTCTACTCCATTCAACCTTATAGCTTTATTAGGCTCACCCTCTTCCTTGCCACTACCATCACTTCACAATTTGCCATGCTAAATTTAATTCTACATGCTTTCACTTCATTCCATTCTTGCAGTTTTTCCTGTGCTTCCTCTTCCTTCTCCTCCCATACCATCAAGTTATCAGCAAACATGAATTTCATTCTTTCCTCCCCAAGTTTTGCTGCCACTTTGTCCATTACCATTACAAATAGTGAAGGTGAAAGAGCACTTCCCTGCTTCACTCCATTATATTATTTGGAACCACTCCATCCCTCCATTCTCTGTCTTAACATAACTCCTGTTATCTTCGTACATATTTTTCACTCTCATTAGAACTCCTCTTTCCTCTTCAGCCTCCTACATCGCTTTTTAAACTTTATTTCTATCCACATCTATTATTACAACATAAATAATGTGGCTCAGATGACCCAGATGGTTAATGTTGTTTGCTTCTGGAATGAAAATGAAATTCATACAAGATATTTAACATCTTGCTTTTTATGTCATGAATGGTTTAAAATATATTGATAAACTTTATATTTGCACTAAAAAAAAGGTTTGGATCTTTAAAAAACGCTTCAAGTTTCCATGGATGGGCCAAATGTATTATTATTGCACCGTCTGACACGGCGCACAAACATACAGGTTAATACAAGTAATGAGAACAAGAGGAGATTAGGATCAATGAATTTTAATGATACTGTATACTTCA
>CABFOV010002047.1:81585-95652 GCA_902141375.1 Timema poppense | reverse complement strand
TCCATTCGTAATAAAATGAGGATATAACTCTTTTGTACCTTACTGCGAAGCATTATCTCTATTGTCATTTCACTTTTCTATCAAGGATGTGCTTATAATTTTAAATAATTTGTTAATGACTTTAAGAAAAGAGTAAAATATATTCCTAAAACTTTCTCATATCTATATATTTTTTGGTTTGATTTAAGTTTTTATTAATTTTCAAAGGTAATGGCGTAGTTTACTCATATGTATGCATTTATTAATATTGGATATTATGAAACTTATAAAAATGGTTTATTAATTAAAATATATAATTATGTCTATTAATTACATAATTTATTTAGAATTAATTCAAAATTCTTGTTATCTATAGGCATTCGTGGTTAATAATATTTAGATAAAGATATATATTACTATTCTGACTCACTTAGGTGGCCGCATAGTCAAAGGAGCTACTTTCACAGTAGACTAGACTGCCGATGACGGGGAGAGATTGAGGTTAGAATCTCAATCGGATGTTCTGTGGGTGATTTAAAAAAAAATAGCTCTCCCTCCAAGCAAATAAAGGTACACTTCCCCTAAATATAACCTCCCTAATTCCTTAAACTATTAGCGCAGTTAGTATATAAGCGTATAGCCCGAACGGGTAGTAAGACGCGGTGCTAATAATAATAATAATAATTTTGCAATTTGAGCTGGCGATGTATGACAGGGCGCACACAATCAGCTCGGAGTCCACGGGTTGGACAGGCCCGTACTAGATTCTTGATAGCGTTATCGATTGACCAAGGAAAGACCTCTAGGTTTCTCGTGTTCAAAGGCTCGCAAATTACTGATAGTAGCCTACTTCCTTACGTCCACGGCAGTGTTTCCTCAAACTGTGGTCCTCGGACCACTGGTATTCCAAAGGATTTCAGCAAGTTTCGTGATCAAAAATAAATTAAAAAAGGTTGATCCCATACAAACGGGAATTTATTGGGGGGAGGGGAGGCCACAGGAGGAACGTGCCCTCCCCCCCTTTAGGTAGAATATTATAATACATATTCCTAGACCAATAGAAGTGGAAGATGAGGGCTGTGGCGGTAACCAATGAGGTTGTAAAACCAATTAAGTTTTCATTTTGCATCTTATTGCTAGGTTGTAGGAAAGTATTGGTGGGCAGTGGTCACTGGGCAAGGCAATCGACAAGAAGTATGCGTGTTCGGGAAAAATATGCCGACCACATCGCACGTAAATGTTTCTCCATTCGAGATGTCAGTCCCCCCTCCCGCTTCTTACAATTTCTAAGTTCGTGCTTGATCATATATAATACAATAATTTGAAATACAAACAGATTTAATATGAAATATCCACATTATGTTGTATTTATTTTCTTGGTAGGCACAAGTCACATTAAAAAGTATTTATGTACCATCCTTAAGTTAACAATGTGATCTGCAGTTTCCACTTTTGATAGATATTATCAATATCTAATTAAATTTATGGTTAAACGTTATTAATCTTGACCGTACAAAAAATATGTTTTTGTATCCTAAAAGTTGTTTCCTGCCAAGATTAGATCGAAGAATTTAAAGAATCAATAATTATTACACCTCGAAACTACTGGGACATAATTAACAGATGATTAAAATCGTTGCTAGCTCTATAATATTTAAAGGCTGAGTCTATTATGGATGTGCGGAAATTGCGGGCTAGAAATGTGTGATTTTATTAATGTCACGAGCTATCAGATAACGTAGCCACCTTCGACTCGATAGTTGGCTTATTGCTGCCACTTGTACAATTATTATAACTGTAAGGGATTGCATATTTAAGAATCAAATAGCCGAAGCTTTTATTTATGCTTTTTAGTGAGGAATTCTCCATCTATATATTATATTCTGAAAATTGAAAAATGACAGCATTAAGCCAACTACCGAGTCGAATGTGGCTGCGTTATCTGATAGCTCGCGATTTTAATAAAATCACACATTTCTAGCCGACGATTTACGCACGTCCATCATAGACTCTGCCTTAAAATATGAGTGAAGAATGGCCTTGTACATAGGATAATTCCTGAATATCTCAGTGGGTAGAGCTTTGACGTACTAAGCCAAAGGTCCCAGGTTCGATTCTCGCGTCCAAGTGTCATTTTTAAATTTTCAGAATATGATACTTAGATGGAGAATTCCTCACAAAAAAGCATAAATAAAAGCTTTGGCTAATTGATTCTATAAAATTTGTCTTTATTTCTGTGTACGCAGACTAAGTATAAGTGAACTATAATGAACCAAACTATAATTTTCCTGGAGATGGGGTGGGAAATATATTGTGTAGGGGGAAAAACCATTGCCAGTTGGGTTTGAACCCAGCTCTGACGAGTCATTTAGGTGTATTAACCACTTTATCAACGTTCTGGTTGGATAGCAAATAAACTGTGCTATATTTGGTTACTTTTGTTTTGACCGAATGACGAGAACAGTCGCTGGTGGTCAAATTGTTTAAGGCTTCAGGCTCACCAAATTTTGGATTGCTGGTGATAAGGTCGTGATTTGAAGCCCTGGGACATTTGATGGGTTTTTTATCTCTCCCCTACTGCCCGTACTAATTAAGATGCACTTTGTTTAAACATCCTTCCTCATCCTTACCCCTTAAATTAATCCGTAAGTAACCATAATGTTAGACGTTGCCATACAAATAAAAAATAAGCTCTAATCTATATTGTGATCATCAGAGGATGGTATGTATCTGACATCTACAAAAGTCATTTTTTTTTTTAAATATAGTCATACGTGCAATCATATAATCTGTAACTAACACTTTTGACATATATTATTCATGCCAAAAAATTAATTTCAATAAAATAATAACGTCTTGTAAATATTTACAAAAGAAACCAACACACAACAGTTTGTACAAGTTTTAAGCCGACCATGGTAACATTACCTCATTGTACTTATTGTCGATGTAATTTCTAAACGAACTAGTATTAGTGTGTCAACTTTGCCACCTGGTTTTTGAAAACGCCCATCTTGGGTGTGACGTTAGTTCGATTTAGTCACCCATAGGATATCGTTAATAATTGCCTTAATTTTTCAGTACTAACGACTAAAATCGAACACTAACCAGCTTGGACGTATCACAAACGGCCATCTTTTTTAAAAACTAGTTGGTTATATTATTTCCTAGATTGGGTGGTTAAATTCATATTTAATTATACACCCAAAATAAATCGTTAATAAGTGCCTTAAATTTGAACCCGGGTAACTAGATTGATATAAGCTAATCCCCATTAAAAAAAACCGTTACTAAGTGCCTTAAATTTGCAGCAATAACGATGAAAATTAAACACGAGCCAGCACTAATATGACACAAACGATGTGTGTTTTCAAATACCGGATGTCTAAGGTGAAACATCCTAATTTTTACCTCAAAAGAAAGGTAAACATGAATTTGTCATTCAAGTTATCTTACTGGTGGTTTGACCATGAGTCACCGACATTAAAAGTTGTGTTTGTAAATCTATATAAGTATACAGTTTATCCAACGTAGGAGAGGTGATAGCTGACCAGTAGCAAATATTGGTTAAAACTCATTAATGTAAACCAACGTGTAAAAATTATTATTTGATCAGTAATACAATAATATGAATTAAAATGTTAATAAACGACTCTAATAATACATCTATAAGAATTTCTGTATACGTAGTTAGTTGTCTTTTTCTTAACTCATTGAAAAAATTAATGGAACAAAACTATGGTTTTTTTTGTTTCATGTTTGTGACAAAACGAGATATTATAATATATGAAATAATAATTTAAAAAGTATTATCTTCACATTGGTATCGTCTTATAACTGGCCACCAAAATATTTTTTTATAGCGTAGAGAGAGAGAGAGCTTATACAATAAAACGTTTTTATTTTGCTAACACATGAGTACTAACACAACTGAAAACTGAACGACGTTATAAACTGACCTGATTTCATAGGCTTTGCCAACTTAATTTTTGAATAGAAATATGCCTTTTAGAAACTCTAATTTGTAAACAATTTTTAAGTAAACCACAAACACCGCTTTCACAAAAAAAACTTATCCAAACAGTTACTTTGCTAAGTTCGTATTTAAATAATGCAAAAAAAAAATACTCATAAGAAAAAAAAAACTAACTGAAACAAATGGTTTGATGCGAAAGTTTTGATTGCCAAAAGTTACAGCAGTTCAACAAATGGTCTTGTGGAAGCAGATCATATGGTTTGGCGAATGGATACACGAGGGTAGATTTGGTAATTTTTTCTAGCTGTAAGCTACAGTAGTCTCATGGCTTCTTTAGTGCTGACCGACGGCTTTAAAAAGTTATCAGACCAAATTACGTATCCCTACGCCAAACCAGATGATCTGTAAAAACATGTGTTTAGCAGCTGTCACTTTTGACAGTAAAAATTTAGGTATATACCTAAATATTGACTGTCAGAAGTCAGCTGTTAGCTGTCAGTCAGCACCAAAGAAGCCATGGGGCTACTGTACCACCACTCCTATGCTGGATAGCCAATAATCTGACGAGACGTTGAAGACAAACAAATACCTACCTTTCGGAGTGTGATTAGAAAGTTGACACACATCCAGAAGTCACAACTGTTACAGCGATTCGTACGACTACGCGCTCACTAATTCTATACGGGACGTTTAGCAAAAGGTAAACGAACTAGCCCTGGTTAGATACACATATGGAAATTAGCTCCGGTTATTGATACATCCTACACTGAATACAGTACATCTTTAAAATTAAACTTAACACTAATATTTAAAACGACACATGGGCACGGTAATCTGACCTAGAATATTTGGCTTTGAGCATTAGGGAATAGCATTGGCGCACTTAGCCAAAAATCCCAGGGTTCGATTCCCGTGTCCAGATGTCTTTTTTTTCGACACGTCTTACTACTAGTTCGGTTTGTACGGGAATGCACTAGTTACGCTAGTGTATTTGGGGGTTAAGAAGGTAAAATTTATATTAAGTGTATCCACATTTGCATGGAGAATGTGGAAAACAATTTAGGAAAAAACACCAACCCTGATAATCCAGTCACAGTGTATCCAATCTATTACAAATCTGACGCCTTAGCCCACGTGATCGTTTTTGTGGAAGGGGTGTATATTTTGAAACTAGAAACGCATATTAGAATAATAGTATTTTATTTATTAGATTTTTGCGAAATTAATCAACCCATAATTAAAAATAACATATAATCTATCAAAAATATATATATATTATAAATATATTCTTAAAAATTTGAAACTCTCCCTGTGTTTTCATTAAATATAACTTTTTTTTTCTTTTGTGTTCTTTCTTTTTTCTTCGTGGTAAATTTTTACTATTCTATTTTAAATAGCAAATTATTTCAATAAATACCTAAAATGGCACTCAAATATTAAATCGTCCCGTTTAAGCAGTTTTTTGGTAGCCAATTAACAAACAATTAAATTTGATGTTCAAACAAATGAGTCTTGAATCTTGTATAAAAATTACTATTGTACGTCCACTTGAGAGAAATCACACTATCTAAGTGAATGTCCGAACAAAATATGGTAGAAAGGCCATTTTGCAAGTTTAAGTATGAATTTCCGGTTTATAATGAGTGAGCGATTATTTTAACTAGTGTAGACTTTCTTTCCACAAACAATCACATCTAACTGTTTTCCGGTACCGCTCACAACTCAATATGATACAAAACAACAAACCAACCAAATATATTATACTAATAACTATGTTTATTTCACATTAACAATAATAATTTACAAAGATATGTGTGATTTAACTAAAACTATATTTTTTTTCTAATATATAGATTTTTGCTGGCAATAATTCGAATTGCTAGAGGTAAGCTAATATTTTTTTTTACGCAAACTAAATTTTAATATTATTTTACTAATGGTGAGCTAAGGGCTCTTTTTAAATGCAAAGCGAATTTGAAGCGAAGCAAAGTTGAAACCAAAATCGAATATAAGATTTTTATCTATTGTCGCATAATGCTACTTTAAATTTTTAAACTATCCAATACGTTTATCGAGGTATAACTGGAAGGCTTGGAGATAAAAAAAAAAGACATAAAATTCTGCAATGCTGATTTATTTGAATTTATCTTTTATTACAATGGATTTTAATCAATAGTCGAGAGTGATATATTGTTTAGTAGCTGTTCTAAAAATTATTTCATGGAGAAATCTTTAATATTTAGTGAGAAATTTCAAATTTGTTCATAATATAACGATGTTTTACACCTCCTTCGAAATGGCTCGAGGATATGAAGGCTATTGTGGGTGTAGAAGACAAAGCGAAAAAGATTTGAAGATTTCACCTTTGACTTCAGCATTTCGAATCTTCGCAAATCTTTAATATTCACAACTTTTCTTAAGTTAAAAAAAATCCATAGCGTCAGCCAACAATCGAACCATACCAACTGAGTGACAGCCTTCTTTTGGACGATTATAGCGCCAACATATTTGGAGATAAGGTGTCATGTGGTCATTACTACTAACTCTCCAGCCTTTAATCTCAGTTTTCTAGACCAGAGCTGTTACGTATTTTTTAATTCAAGTATCTCCTCATTTGTCCTCATGATTAGTTTGAACCCATAACAGACCCACTGAGTCACAGAAAAATCCTGAGGCGCCGGGGATTGAACCTGGGAACTCCAAATCTGTAGCCAGGAACTCTGACCACTAAACCACAGAGGCGGTTTATTAAGTTTTAATAAAGTCAGGGATGAATTTACTAAAAAACGTTTCAAATCTGATTAGTTTTTCAGAGCGGGACATTCAATAACTATATAAATGGACACAGGTCTGATTTGAGTATATAATTATAATTTCTAGCTTTATATATATGTGTGTGTATTTCTTATTCAAGATACATTTCTAAGTATTTTTTATAAAGTGTTTTAACGTACGTTTAACCCACTTTGGTTGCCGGCATGGTCTAACCCACTACCCTCACAGTAGACTAGATTGCCAATAACGGGGACACCAAGGTTCAAATCACGGTTGGATGTAATGAGGTTTTTTTAGAAAATGGTTTTCCACTTTCCCTCCACGCAAATGTGGGAACACTTCCTCTAAATATAGCCATCCTAATCCCTTAAGCCATTAAAGTAATTAGTACATACACGTATAAACCGAACGGGTAGTAAGACGTGTTGCTAAGAAAAATAAAAAGCTCTACACTCCAACTTTCATGGGGAAAGACTAATTTGATCGCTAGAGAAGATACTAAATCTACTTTTACGCGTCATCAAGTCATATGATATGCAGCTTCCACTTTTGATGGATATTATAAATACTTTTAAAATAACACGTATAATATATTAATGGTATATTATTGTTGTTGGCTATAAAAAATAATACAAATGGAAAATACTTGAATATTAAATCTTTAATTTAATCTCAATTTAAAATTTATTGAAGATGTTACACTACATAAACTATACAATGAAGTACAATAAATATACTTGAAAATGTAAACAACAAAATAACATAAACAAAATTTAATTTTATATTAATAAAATTAAATTTTGCCTAAAATTTTCAACTATAGATTTTACAATTCATCAATTTTTAATGTGTTTCATGTTATTTTATTGTTTAAAATTTTCAGGTATATTTATTGTGTTTCATTGTATAATTATTTATGTAATGTAAGTTGGAACATATTAATTTCATAATTTTCAATCAACTTCAAATTGACATTAAACTCAACACTTAAGAGCGTGCATCACATGCCCATCGACTCTGGGATACAGTCGGCTAAAAATAGTAATTTTACCCGGACACTATTGCACGAGGATAATTTCTAATTAAACATTAATGGAGATAAAGGATTAATAGAATTTCCAAATACTGAATATTGTTGAAATATTAAACGATGTTCGGGTAAAATAAAAACTGAATTTAAAAGGCCGTTCTTGACCATTTTAAAATGTCTTCACAGATAAGTATTGTGCACAAATCCTCATTCTGTCAAAATAAGGACATACTGCAGTTATTAACAAGACACTTGCTCGCTTTTCCCCTCATCGTCACCGCGGTAAATGTCAAGTAATCATTCAAACACGAATGTACTTCGCACATGCCTGGCATATCGTACGTCTTTTCTTTACACTTTTACTCCCAAAACCCGCGCGCACACACACAAATAGAGATGCGAACCGGGCCTGCCTGCTATGATGAACGCCCTTAATATCCAAATCTTATCCACTATTAATAATAATAATAACTTTCCTTATTTCAATTCATAATTTAGGTTTTCTAAAATGATATAAATACTATTTTTATATTTTCTAAAGAGACCCTTTCTATGAAAATTAGAGTGTAGTTTATTCCCTTATCGTCGTAGGTTCTGGCCCTACAAGGAGACGACTATCAAACGCGATAGCAACCCCTTGTGGAGCCACAACAGACCACCCACTCACTCACTTGTCGACACCAGTGTATCCCGGAGGAAGAAGTCACCTCGACAGCCACTGGACGGGACGGACGACGACGGAGTGAATTATCAGCATGAGGGACACCGTCACACTCAACTGACAGCCTTGTTTTCTGACGGTTCACTCGCCGCGAGGACCACCGCCTCTGACGTCACGTGCAATATGCACCTTCTCCTCCTAAAGGGAGAGGGGGGGTGTTAACGGTTCATTACCAATATACTCCTTAGGGGGAGGGAGAGGGGATTTGAGGGGTAGATAATGGGGTTTGCAGTCTTTACGACACTTGGGGAAGATGCAACTGCACCCGAAACCTCCCGATGGTTCTTGATGGCTATTAAACGTGCACTTTCTAAACACACAGACAACAGCACATGAACCCACATTAGTGGCTGAATGATCTAAGGCGTCACTATCGTGTTGGACTGGTCTTCTGATTACGGGTGATCAGGGTTTGAATCCCGTTCGTATATAATGAGGGTGGTTTTTCTTAAATGTTTTCCCACTCTCCTACAACGCAAATGCGGATATATTACCTCTAAAATGCTTTCCTCCTCATCCATATTTCAGTAGATTAATTACCATATAAAGGTATAACCTGAACAGGAAGTAGGACACGGTGATAAAAAAAAAGCACAGGACTTACAAATCAACTTAATGACAGTACATTTAACACTACACATAATACTAGCGTATTGATGTATACAACAGCCCCATGGCTTCTTTAGTGCTGACTGACAGCTCACAGCTGACTTCTGACAGTCAACATTTAGGTATAGTAGCCCCACGGCTTCTTTGGTGTGGACTGGCAGCTCACAGCTGACTTGTGACAGTCAACATTTTGGTATGGTAGCCCCATGGCTTCTTTGGTGCTGACTGACAGCTTACAGCTGACTTCTGACAGTCAACATTTAGGTATAGTAGCCCCACGGCTTCTTTGGTGCGGACTGACAGCTCACAGCTGACTTGTGACAGTCAACATTTAGGTACGGTATATATCTAAATTTTGACAGTCAGAAGTGACAGCTGCTACTTACATGTTTTTGCAGATCATATGGTTTGGCGTAGGGATACATAATTTGATCTGGTAACTTTTCAAAGCCTGTGATCTGTCAGTCAGCACCAAAGAAGCAGTGGGGCTACTGTACATACATTACGCTAAGGGCAGATAACATATAAATTTAGAGGAAATGTACCTGAATCTGCGTTGAAGGAGAGTGTAAAATCATTTAGGATTAAAAAACATCCTTAGTACACCCAACCGGGATTCAAACCCAGATCTCCCCATCATCAACAGTTCGGTATACTACGATAGTTATGCCTTCTTAGATAATTCTATCACCAAAGTGGGCTATTCTATACTAAACCACCATTCATTCATGAAACCAAAACAAAAATGCCAGCCCCCTTTTTTTTTAGAAC
The DNA here is from genome assembly GCA_902141375.1 of Timema poppense. NCBI lineage: Eukaryota > Metazoa > Arthropoda > Insecta > Phasmatodea > Timematidae > Timema > Timema poppense. The sequence goes on along the minus strand of CABFOV010002047.1, from coordinate 85,791 downwards.
GGAACGTATGCGAGTTTCACTGACCTAATATTATCCCCCCCACCCCAATACTTTTTTTCTTATACGTTGGGATAGAGATTTGCTCAGAGGTATGAAACCGGTTATGGTAAAATAAATAAAAGATAGCTCAATAGGTAAGCTAAATGTACTTAAATAATTATATGTTAATACGTAGAACTAATCACATGTTTTAAAAACATGCATGAATATAATGTTCAAGGTGATACAAGACTAGTTATCCAAGGAAAATAAATATTAAGATGGTGATATAGGTTGAGAGGGGGGTCTAGATGATGGATTTTGCACGAACTTTTTTTTTTTTTATGTTTCATATTTGTGTCCATGTCAAGGTCATTTAAATAGCAACAGCTCAACACTGTCCGCCTTCTCGGTTGCGGGGGAGTAAGGAAGGGGGGGGGGGGCAAATTGGATACTATTGTCGTTCAAGGGAAGGGAATATAGTCTTATTTTGGCTGCTCTCCAACTTCTGAAGAGTCGTCCTTTCCCCCCTCCCCCAAAACCCGCTTGACCCGTAGCACTGGCTCACGAAGAAAACGTAATGACTTCATGATTTAGGTTGGTTTTTTTTTGCCCATGGTGATCATCTGTGGACGGTTTTTGTTTATGATCGAGGTGTTAGCCTTGACACGAATATATTGGCTATATCGCATAAAATACTGATGCATTTAATTTATGAATCTAATAATAAAACCCAAAACTATTCACTTATGTCCAAATTTAAGTTCACGTTCGGAATATTTTAAACTCTCAGGAAATAAATCGCAGGATATCAACAATAGTTACTATTTAGTTTTTTTTTTAATATTTAGAAAAAAGAATTTGTTGTGATTGGGGTTGTTAATAGTATTAATATATATATGCTAGTAAAAATAAGGCTATTCAATTATATATAAAACCATACGCAGAATAAAGTATATTTATTTTTAGTGGAATTTTTAAAGAAAAATTAATAGTAAAAAAATATGACATTTTAATATATTTTGCAATTTTTGTTGTTGGTGAAAAACACCTTTTGCTTACAACTTTATCTAGTGGCCTTTCAATCACCCTATATCTAATTATCTATCTGTGTAGAATCCATTCGCCATAGAAGTGGCAGTAAATAACTGGTAACTAACAGCTAGCTGAAGATATAAAATCGGTTGAAAGAAAAACAAAATTAAAAACAAATTTTTTATAGTGAAAGTTTTGACTGCCAAAAGGGTGACCTGGTGTCCTAGGGGTAAGGTGTCAGACTTCTGTGTTGGGGGTCCGGGGTTCAATCCTTGGTCCCAGCACAGATTTATCAGATTTACAAACCCTTCCTTCACCTCTGACAAGACGTGTATTAATCACAACTTGTGAATGTGTGGAATGCTAGGCCTCCGCCATGGTTCGGATTCCACGTTAAACTATAGGTCCTCCATTTCATCTCACAATCACCCTACCATTACACATTAGCGTAAGCGCGTACAGCCCGAACGGGTAGTAAGACGTGGTGCTAATAATAATAATAATAATAATAATAATAATAACTGCCAAAAGTGACAACACTTCAACATAATATGGTCTTGAAAATCGTGTGCTTTGGTGAATGGATATATGAAAATAGATCCGGTAACTTTAACTAGCTGTCACTTACCTACACGCCTACTTTAGATGGGGATTATACATATGAACCAATTACAATAATTTAATTATATTGTATACCAAATCACTTATTTATTTTTATTCATATATTTATTTTCATTAAATTTGTTAATTGAATACTTATATTCTTTAAACTACTTTTATAACTACACTAATGTTTTAAGAGATGAGGAAGGTTGAGTTTTGATTAAGTATACCGGCATCTGTCTGGAGGGGAGGTGGGGGATAGAATATAATTTAGGGGAAAAAAATCTTCCCTACATTCTACCGAGATTCGAATCTATTTCTATAGTATCCACCGAAGCTGGTAATCATAATGCACTTTATATTTTAATGTCATTATTATTTTGTGAAACATTATATTTAATTCAACTGCCATATTTATCGTTTAGTCACATATTGTATGGATAATAGTTCCAACGACAGTGAGTTCTCAACATTTTGGCGGCATTTGAATGCGTTGGCATATTAACATTTTAAAATGAACGCCTGCCATTACACAGTTAGGCAACTAAGCTAGCATTTAGGTAAGGCATGTTGCATTCATCTTTTTTAAACTGACAACGATAAATAATGGTTTAGCAGGCACACTCTTGTAGCGAAAATTAGAACTACATCTGATAGTTTACGTTGGCGTAATAATTTAGGTATTTACTTCCTTAGCTTAGTCAGTATGTTATATATAAATATATTTGTATGTTTGATCGATTATCGGTACTGAGAAAATATTCGGCGGCAGAAATGATGGAAGATTTTTGTTGTATTACAAATTATCGCAATACAACCATTTATCCTCGAACCTCAACCACCCAGACCAGAGGAATAAATATCAATATAAATAAGGTAGTCCTCTCTATTTGGATGTTTAATGATCATTCTCTAATCACATGGTCGTACCAGAACCACTGTTCGTGACCTCAGGATCTGACACCTTAACTCAGTCGGTAGTGTGTCTGCCCCTGAGCTAAGGGTCCCAGGTTCGATTCCTAGCATAGACGGATAATTTATCGTTGGTGAAATGTGGATTCACCCCTTTATAGTGATGAATTAACAGTCTGGGATTGGATGTTGGGCCTGTCCTAGTCTTAAGTTGGATTATAAGGCATTTGAAGTTACGACAGTCCTATCAAGCCGGTAGTGGTAAATATATGGCTTGAATAAAAAACTGACTCAGGCCACAAGCTGTAAACAGTAATGGATGTAAAAAAAATAATCTAGGACAGCAACGCTTATTATATTATTATTATTTAGCACCGCGTCTTACCATCCGTTCGGGTTATACACTTTCAGTACTAATTACGCTAATGGATTGGGAATTGGGAAGGTTGAATCAAAGGAAGTGAACCCGCATTTGCGTGGAGGGAGAGTGGAAATCATTTAGGAAAAACCTCCCCAAGTTCACCCGACCGAGAAATGCTTATTATAAAACACCTTAACTTTCGTGACAAAAAATATATTGTGTGATAGCACTAGCATACAAAGGTTTTATACTATTTTGAACGTCGTCTGGGTTCAAAACGTTGACGATGATTTCCTAAAGACTAGATCCGTTGGACGTTTCTTCAGTCCGTAGATATTCTAACACACACAGATAGGTCACACACGACTCATTCAGGTATAGCGATGCAGTAGTGTGTTCAATAATTTGGACTAATTGAGGATCGACCCAGTCCGGATTATCGATTTGTCCAGATTTTCGAAAATACAGTAAATATACCAAGAATTTAAAAAAAGATGGATAGTATACTTACAAAAACTCAGTGTTGCGGTAGATACATTTCACTTTATTTATATAACGAACTAACACCTTTTTTTAAAATGCTAAATAAATATTCTCTTACAAAGGAAAATCTCTTTTGACAGCTAGAGGTACACTCCGTTTAACCTGAAAGCTGAAAATAGGAACAAGTAAAAGGAACAAACCCAATATGGTTTTTGCAATGGATTAAGAGGACACCGTTCACACTTTATTGTGCCTTTGGACAAATATGAACTCTCTTCACTCTATTTGGTGTCAATGGGGAAAAAGAGGACATGGTTCACACTTAGTTGTCTGGTAGGTGAAGTACAAAGTATAGAATTTTTCGTTCTTTCCTGTTCCTTCTTCCAAGTAATATTACTCTATTAAGAGTTCTAAGAATATCTAACCTAGTCCTGACCGCCCGAGGCAAACTATTAATGGACGGATCTTCCCAGAGTCATTACTAGATTATTCCAAGGCTAAACCACTTATATTTTAGATTTGATTACTGTAATAATTTTAAATACTTAAGGTGAGGCTCCTTAGATCATAAAAGGGGAATAATGTAAAATATATATTTTAAAATCAAAATAGGATCAAAATGCATACGTTACACTGCTGCCACTGAACATAGAGGTACAGTCTAGGGGTAAGGTGTCAGACTTCTATACTGGCGGCCGGGGTTCAATCCTCGGTCCCGACAAAGATTTATCTGATTACCTAACCCTTCCTTCACCTCTGACAAGACATCTTGTGAATGTGAGGAATGCCAGGCCTCCACCGTGGTTCGGATTCCACGTTAAACTGTAGGTCCT
>CABFOV010002047.1:46285-72776 GCA_902141375.1 Timema poppense | reverse complement strand
CGCTATCACACGTATCACACGCTGTGGGCAGACAAACACTCGCTATCACACGTATCACACGCTGTGAGCAGACAAACACTCGCTATCACACGTATCACACGCTGTGGGCAGACAAACACTCACCATCATACACTTTCCCCCCCTCTGTGATCTTAATACGTACAGTCTATCTACCATAGGAGTGGTGGTAGCTGACAGCCAATCTAATGTTTTTGTTACAAATTGGTTGGAAGTTACTTTTATATTTCTAATGGAGAAATATTTTATTTACTATAGCCAAAAAGAGTTTTGCTATACAAACTTAAAAAAAAACTCATTTTCTCACGTCCCATTCATCCCCACCTTAAACTTTACCCGTGAATATTGTTCTAGTCACTCAGATCACGCTGTTATCGGCAGTCTAGCCTATTGCGACAGTAGCGCTTTAGAACATGCGGTCACCGAAGCAGGTCCCGGCTTTTTAAATTATAATAAAGCGATCTGGTGCCTAGTTCGTAAATTATCTGGATGGCATCACCAGCGGAGAATAAATATACATAAAGTGTTATGTCTGATCGCAAGTAGTATCCGTTAAACGGTTGGATAAATTATGACGCCGGGGTTTCTTTCAAAATGAAGTTTATCATAAGAAAATATACCTCAGTTTCTGGCCCGCGGCTGTAGAGTTGTAGATATCGCATTTATGAAGAGGTTGCGTGTTCGGGTCCGTTGGGTCGTACTGACCGGCGGCTATGCAGAGGGCTTTGTGGAACTGAAACTGTAAGATGTGGGCCACAAAGTACCTGGAACATAGACACGTCTTTGTAGAACAAACTGTAAGTTGTGGGCCGCAAAGTACCTGGAACATAGACACGTCTTTGTAGAACAAACTGTAAGATGTGGGCCACAAAGTACCTGGAACATAGACACGTCTTTGTAGAACAAACTGTAAGTTGTGGGCCGCAAAGTACCTGGAACATAGACACGTCTTTGTAGAACAAACTGTAAGATGTGGGCCACAAAGTACCTGGAACATAGACACGTCTTTGTAGAACAAACTGTAAGATGTGGGCCACAAAGTACCTGGAACATAGACACGTCTTTGTAGAACAAACTGTAAGATGTGGGCCGCAAAGTACCTGGAACATAGACACGGCTTTGTAGAACTGAAACTGTAAGATGTGGGCCGCAAAGTACCTGGAACATAGACACGGCTTTGTAGAACTGAAACTGTAAGATGTGGGCCACAAAGTACCTGGAACATAGACACGGCTTTGTAGAACTGAAACTGTAAGATGTGGGCCACAAAGTACCTGGAACATAGACACGTCTTTGTAGAACAAACTGTAAGATGTGGGCCACAAAGTACCTGCAACATAGACACGGCTTTGTAGAACAAACTGTAAGATGTGGGCCGCAAAGTACCTGGAACATAGACACGGCTTTGTAGAACTGAAACTGTAAGATGTGGGCCGCAAAGTACCTGGAACATAGACACGGCTTTGTAGAACTGAAACTGTAAGATGTGGGCCGCAAAGTACCTGGAACATAGACACGTCTTTGTAGAACAAACTGTAAGATGTAGACCACAAAGTACCTGCAACATAGACACGGCATTGTAGAACAAACTGTAAGATGTGGGCCGCAAAGTACCTGGAACATAGACACGGCTTTGTAGAACAAACTGTAAGATGTGGACCACAAAGTACCTTCAACATAGACACGGCTTTGTAGAACAAACTGTAAGATGTGGACCACAAAGTACCTGCAACATAGACACGGCATTGTAGAACAAACTGTAAGATGTGGGCCGCAAAGTACCTGGAACATAGACACGGCTTTGTAGAACAAACTGTAAGATGTGGACCACAAAGTACCTTCAACATAGACACGGCTTTGTAGAACAAACTGTAAGATGTGGACCACAAAGTACCTGCAACATAGACACGGCATTGTAGAACAAACTGTAAGATGTGGGCCGCAAAGTACCTGGAACATAGACACGGCTTTGTAGAACAAACTGTAAGATGTGGACCACAAAGTACCTTCAACATAGACACGGCTTTGTAGAACAAACTGTAAGATGTGGACCACAAAGTACCTTCAACATAGACACGGCATTGTAGAACAAACTGTAAGATGTGGGCCGCAAAGTACCTGGAACATAGACACGGCTTTGTAGAACTGAAACTGTAAGATATGGGCCACAAAGTACCTGGAACATAGACACAGCTTTGTAGAGTTTTGCCATTAAAAGTGCAAACACACTGGCTTATTCTCACCCACTCTTCCGTCCCACCTTAAATGTTTGTGTTATGAGAAGAAATACCAAATTAAATTTACATATTTTAAGTAGTACCGAAAAACAATCAATATTGGGGCCATATTTTAAAAAGAACCTTCATTTTTAATGTAGTAAATGATATTCTACAATCTTAATCCCTATATTTTAGGATTGGGGGAGTTAAATTAATTTGCAAACATTCGACACCCACAATAATAAATTTTGCATCTTTGTAACAATTCAAAGGTAGTATAAAAATCATGTATTATGAACATATTTGATATATCACGCCAATTGTGACATATTTCAATATATAATTTTTATAAAAGCCATTAAACAACACTTTAAAACCGAATAGTGATTAAATCCGGACATGGCCCGGTCGTCGGTTTTAACAATTACGTTTTAAAATAAACAATCCACTATAAAACATTTACTGAATTTATAATGTAATTCATTTGACGCTCTCTTTTTGTTTCATTTGTTGTTCTTGCTTTGTAGCCGTTGTTCTATTTTCATAATAAACTACAGTACAGCAAAGATTTAAAAGATTTATTTCTAGTTTAATTTATACTATTCCCCTACAATTACTGCCTACCTATTTTACATCGCACTCATAAAATGGGCAGATTCTATTAAAACAAAGTTAAATGTTCTGTGAGAATTAAAAAAAAAGTATGCAAACCCACACTGAAAATTACTTACACTTGGGTTCTGTATTATCCAGCTTTTAAATTACCCGGCCCGGAATGCCGCATTTTTTGCCGGCTAATCGCGACTCTGGTGTAAAACCTAATATTAGATCAATTCAGGTATTATTTATTTATATAGCACCGTGTCTTACCAACCGTTCGGGCTAAAAGCTTAAGTACTAATTACGCTAGTAGGTCAGGAATTGGGAAGGTTGAATACAGAAGAAGTGAACTCGCATTTGCGTGGAGGGAGAGTGGAAAATCATTTAGTAAAAACCACCTCCAGTTCACCCCAATGGGATTCGAACCTCGATCTCACCATCCTCGGCAGTCTAGCTCAACACGAAACTAGCCCGTTAGCTAACTACGCCACCGAGACGGGTTCAGATACTATAACAACATATAAGAATAGAGCGTGTTTTTTTATATGTAAAACTTTTCATTTACTTAGATACATTCAATGGATAATTAAAAAATTAAAAATGATTTTACACGACAACCACAATAACCTTATCTTCAACTTTAGCTTCGATTTTGCTTCGCATGTTTCAAGATTCACTTCAACTTCTCTTCGCATTTAAAAAATTATTATTTTTTGTATTCTTTAGTGTATTTTAAAACAAATCGGAGCTATAAGCTTCTCTAACAAGTTTGTTTTTAGTTCAGAACAAACCCATTGTCTCATGAAGTGTTGTCAGGATTAGCAGAGCTTGTTATAACTGTTCCTGTGTCATGTTGGTCACCCACGCTCCATTTGACCAATCATAGATAGGTTTTGCTCATCATACCTCACACGGAAAAGTATTTCCATCGATACCTGGCCAACGAGTGTTCTACTGAGTGATGAGAACCACTAAAGCTCGATTCACACTTTCGCCGAAAATAGAAAGCAGAATCTGATTGAATGGCACATAAATTCACACGCTGCATGTTGACCCATTATGCATTGCAACACTAACTTAAAACAGCTGATTATCAACATAGTTTATCTTCTAGTGGATAAACATATATTTTAGATCATTCTCACGATGTATGTTTCCAAATTATACCACTGTGTCGTGTCACAATTCAATATATTTTCATAAACGGATTATTTCAAATCTTCTGACAAAGGCCTACCAAGCTGTCTTCTTTCTTCTGGCTGTAGAGCGCATGTGTTGTCAAATGCGCATGCGCACTGTTTTTAGAGGGTTGTTTCCGAGATCTTCTTGGTTCTACTGTACCGAACATCTCAGGCAGAGCGGACAAAGTAGAGATGAGCTGAACTTTAGTGGAACAGTTCACGCCGACTAGGTGGAAATCTTGTGATTGGCTTAAGAGCTCATCATGTGACCACGTTTCTGTTCGGCTCTAGTTTTACGGTGAACATGTGAATTCACAGTAATAGGTCCGGTTCAAACAAGCTATGCGTACCTACAGTAGCCCCAGGGCTTATTTGGTGCTGACTGACAGCTCACAGCTGACGGCTTTGAAAAGTTACCAGACCAAATTATGTATGTCTACGCTGAACCATATGATCTGCAAAAATATGTGTTTAGCAGCTGTCAGTTCTTGACAGTCAAAATTTAGGTATGTACCTAAATGTTGACTGTCGGAAGTCAGCTGTTAGCTGTCAGTAAGCAGCAAAGAAGCCATGGGGCTACTGTAGGCAACAACACACGCTACCCCACGACACTGAAAAAGGTACAAACTAAATTTTTCAATATATATATATTGCTTTGATGATTACGTTTTAGTGAAGGAATATTCTCTTTTGTTATTTTTAACTAACAACTGAGTTGAAATGAAATTTACCTCTGTATATTTTTTAACTAGGATTGATTTCCAAACACATTAAGAAAACTATCAAAGTATCCAAACATATTTTTTATAGGTTTCTTAAAAAAATGGCCCTCTGCAGGAAGAGCATAAGTCAAACAAAAGTAGTTTCCTTGCAGAAAGGCTTTCAGTCAATGACTTAAGCCCATTCTGCAAAAGTACACTACATTGTTCTTTAGTGTTCAGTATAATTAAAGTTTCAGTGAAGCCATTGGATATTATTGACCCAAACACTCTCATTCAACTTACGAGATATATTGTGAATCCCCTGGAACGTGGTACTTCGCCCCTGGATCGAAATCTTCCGCTGTCCGGCTGACTGGTGGTTTAACTTTCTGGATCTCCTTCCTACGGTAAGAACAATAACCTTATCATCACGATGGAATCACCTGATAGGGACGACAGACAGTCCTCTAATATGATAATATGTAGTAGCTTTGATCTCTTGAGAACAAAACACATAATCTCACTTAAGTGCAGGCGATTTTATCTGTGATTACACTATCTCGATATCGTAAATAATGGGGGAGACTATCGTAACATTGTTCTAACAGATAACAAAATTACTTTAATTAGTTTTTAAAACTACTTTTTCTCTTAGATTTTGAGCTGCATTGAGCCACTAATTTAATCTTTAGATAAAGTAGGTTGATTTTTATCACCACGTCTTACTACCTGTTCAGGCTATACGCATACATGATAATTACTCTAATTGGATTGTGAGGAGGAAGGAGACATTTTAGAGGTGATACACCCGCATTTGCATGTAAGGAGAATGGGGAACCATTTAGATAAAAATCATTTTCAGTAGACAATACAGAGATTTGAACCCCAATTTCCCCGTTATCAACAGGCCAGTTTAAAACTAGAGTGACACCTCAGACTATTCTGGCATTCAAGTGGGCAAAATTAGTTAGACACATCAGACTATTCTGGTATTCAAGTGGGCAAAATTAGTTAGACACATCAGACTATTCTGGCATTCAAGTGGGCAAAATTATTTAGACACATCAGACTATTCTGGCATTTAAGTGGGCAAAATTAGTTAGACACATCCCATTAGACATACTGCACATGAATGTATGAGAAGAACTTGACTGGTCCAAGTAATCAAATTTTAGTAATTTAAATTGAGAGTATTTTTATTTCTAAATATTGTTACTAATGACTTGTGACAAAGAGTTTTTTTTAATAGGAGTTATATTGAAACAATATCGTTCCTTGCATGTAACCTGCAAACTCGGTATCTATCCAATTCTATACTTTAGATAAATTACATCACACTCATTAATGTTTCCCACCTGTGGACTGGGTCAGTTTTTTTTATTAAAGTCAAATATTTTCCAATACCAGCCTGCTAGGCCTGTCGTAGCTTCAAGTGCCTTATAATCCCACTTAATACTAGAAGAGACACAACATCCAGTCCCCAGCAGTTAATTCATCACTGTGAAAGGGTAAACTCACATTTCACCAATGATAAATATTTTGGCCATGCCAGGAATCGAACCCGGGACCCTTATCTCAGTAGGCAGACATGCTATTGATTGAGCGAAGTTGTCAAGACTTAAGATACAAATGATTAATTTAATTTATTAGTATTTGAGACTAATTAACTCACTAATATAAAAGATAAGATACCTCTAAAGTAAATTTAATCCTGAAAATTGCATTGAATATCTCCTTCTTTAACAATTCGACTTGAGAATTATAAAAATTCATAAAATATAATTTCCAATGTACTTTAAAATTGTTTAAAAAAAAGTTTTTTTAGCACTACGTCTTACTACCTGTTCAGTTTATGCGCATAAGTACTTATTACGCTAATGTGTTACGGATGAGGAAGGTTAAATTTAAAGGAAATGTATCCGCAATTGCATGGCGAGTGAGGAAAACTTATGAAAAATTACCTTCAGTATACCCGAGTGGGATTCTAATCCCGGTCTCCCTTCTGACGCCTTAGATTTTTCAACTACTGAAGGGGGTTATAAAATAGTTAAATATATAATATAAATTAATGAATTTTACTGCATTAATTTGGTAAAAATATAGTTTGATATTATATGTTAATTTAAAAATTCATTAGTTGGTTATCTTGGCAGTGTAAAGGGGTGGGGGTGGATTTCTCTTCCATCTTAACAAAAAAATGTTTTTTTAAATTCTGAAAATTGAAAAATGACAACTGAACACGGGAATCGAACCCGAAGCCTTTGACTTATTACGTCAATACTCTTAACGATTGCCCTTACAATTATAATAATTATACAAATGGCTGCAATAAGCCAACTACCGAGTCGAATGTGAATGCATTATCTGACAGTTCATGATCTTAATATCTCTACTATTATTAGCACCACGTCTTACTACCCGTTCGGGTTGTACGCACTTACGCTAATGTGTAATGGTAGGGTGATTGTGAGATGAAATGGAGGACCTACAGTTTAACGTGGAATCCGAACCACGGTGGAGGCCTGGCATTCCTCACATTCACAAGATGTCTTGTCAGAGGTTAAGGAAGGGTTTGGTAATCAGATAAATCTTTGCCGGGACCGAGGATTGAACCCCGGCTGCCAGCATAGAAGTCTGAGACCTTACCCCTAGACCGCCAGGTCACCGTGATCTTAATAAATCACACATTTGTAGCAGACGATTTCCGCACGTCCATCATAGACTCTGCCTTAAAAAGAGGAGCATCGCTGCTTACCAAAGAGAGTAACAATTAATTTAATATTCCTAGCAACTCCATAATATATAAATGTTTGCTTAAAGGCTTATAGCCCAGAAACTATCGTTAAAAGTGGACATTTATCGAAATCTCGGTTTAGTTTTTTTTTTGTAAACACAATACTTCTGTCTTGGAGAGGTTGATCTGTAACTACTGTATTAATATTTGTAAGATGGAGGTAACAATTGCTTGTCAGACCTGTAGTACCACCAGTGGTCATTCCACTGAGTCTCGTTGACAGCGCCACTGAATACGTCCCAACGCCATTTGTCAATCAACAGTCCAAACGGCAGGAAGGCTATCTGGAATATAAAAGCATAACCTTCAATCAAAACAAAGGCAACATTTGGTCTGCAATGGTTTGTCAGCATGTAAGCATGAGCTGTAAACAAATATTGCAGTTTTAGAAGGACTTAGTGTTCAAATATTTCATAAACCACTAGGAAAATAAATACCAAACATTTAAGATTCAAACAAACCCTTTTGTATATCTTCTTTAAAGTATTATTATTATTATTATTATTATTATTATTATTATTATTAGCACCACGTCTTACTACCCATTCGGGTTGTACGCACTTACGNCGGGTTGTTCGCACTTACGCTAATGCGTAGTGATAGGGTGATTTGGGAGATGAAATGGAGGACCTACAGTTTAACGTGGAATCCGAACTACGGTGGAGGCCTGGCATTCCCCACATTCACAAGTTGTGATTAATACACTTCTTGTCAGAGGTGAAGGAAGGGTTTGGAACTCAGATAAATCTGTGCTTCTTTAAAGTGTTTGCAATCATAACAATTATGTGGGTCTATTTGTAATGATCAAGTAGTGAGTCACTAAACAGTAAATAGCGTGACTGTCTACTGAGCTAAGGGTCTCGGCTTCGATTCCTGGCAAGGCTGAAAAATATATCATTGGTGAAATTATGGCATACCCTTTCACAGTGATGAATTAACTGCCGAGGTCTAGATGTTGTTGTGTCTGTTCTAGAGTTAAGTTAGTTTATAAGTCGTGTGCTGATATAATCAGTTGGTTCAGAAAGTGAACGTTAAATACCCAAGATAAATTAAATGAAAAAAATTAATCTCCTTACACGAGATCAAACAAAGATTGTTATATATTTCGTAGCTCGTTCCTTTCCTTCAACCATAATAGTTGTGTGCACCGGCCACAGACTAAACCAGAGAGGATGAGATTGATACCCTTGTCCACGTATCTACCAATGTGGTTAGACAAAAATCTTATCAATAACCCATCTCACGGCCAATTATCCGGTAAATAAGATAAATGACTACCATAAACCATAACTCTTATCGAATCGCATCACATTGTATCACATCGTTCTTTACTTGACAAGTGATATTTAAATCAGTTTAATAGGTTTTATATTTAGTTTGTTTTAGTGTAATTTGTTGTACATTTTAACGTATGATGAAACTGTTTGACTGCTCTCAATTTCAAAGTTTTCTTTGGTAGAATAGAGAAAACTTTATTATCTACCTAAGCTAGATATTTCCTTGATATGGGCTCTTAAGAGTTCATCTCAGCTGATGGATAACATCTAACTTAGGTAGATAATACGGTCCGAACCAGGCGTCTCATGGAGGTGAGATTTTCTGTATTCAACTTTAGAAAAGGATGATCTGGCAGTCTAGGGGTAAGGTGTCATATTTCTGTGTTGGGGGTCCGGGGTTCAATCCTTGGTCCCGGCACAGATGTATATGATTGCCAAATCCTTCCCTCACCCCCTGACAAGACGTGTATTAATCACAACTTGTGAATGTGGGGAATGCCAGGCCTCCACCATGGTTCGGATCCCACGTTAAACTGTAGGTTCTCCATTTCATCTCACAATCACCCTACCATTACACATTAGCGTAAGGGCGTATAACCCGAACGGGTAGTAANAAAAAAAAGAACTATCAACTTGATCCCAATCTCACCGTTGTCAAATGATGAGTGCGAAAAACCGCACTTAAATTCGTTTTCTAGTTAAAAAGTAATCTTGTATCTAGTTTATCGGTTAATCACCTCTAAGATAGGTTCTTAAGGTGTTGAACAGGCTTTGATCGACTCACCTTCTCTAACGCCATCTGCATGAGAGTGTTGATACTGTTTTCTGGGGTGTCCTCGTAGTTCATGAGCAAGCCTATCTTCTCCAGGTGCTGCGGTGTCGCCACGGACAGAGCGATCGTGTCACCGATAGCCTCGTGAAAACCTGGCGGGGAAACATGGTACTACAAGAACTCGTAGAAACAGAATACTAACTTTCATTTTCATTTTATAATTGTGTTTAAGGGCGATACATGATAAAAGGTGACCTGGTATTCTAGGAGTAAGGTGTCAGACTTCTGTGCTGTGGGTCCGGGGTTCAATCCTAGATCCTGGCACAGATTTATCTGATTACCAAACCCTTCCTTAACCTCTGACAATACGTGTATTAATCACAACTTGTGAATGTGGGGAATGCCAGGCCTCCACCATGGTTCGGATTACACGTTAAACTTTAGGTCCTCCATTTAATCTCACAATCACCCTACCATTATATATTAGTTTAAGTGCGTATAACACGAACGGGTAGTAAGACACATGGATAATAGTAATAATAATTCAAAGGATCATGAACCTTTGACATATCTAGGATTTTTTAAATTTTCTTAAAAAATACATTATCTCTTCTCTCATAAGACTCACGAGAAAGTAAAAAAGGTCAAATTTAAAATTCCAGTTCGATTTAGATAGTGAGAGACTTTGACAGTTACAAAACTTACTTTAAACGTAAAGTAATTTGATTTGTAGCTGTAACTTTGGATATATATTATTAATGCCTATAAAATAACATTAATAATAGAGTAGAATAATATTTATGTTAGCTGCAAAAAAATAGTATTTTCTAATTTTTTTTATCCTATCAGAATTTTACCTTACATATTTCAGTTATGATTAACCCGTATAATTAATATACTTATATACACTAAGCCAAAATTTTAATGTTTTAATTTTTTTATAAAAATAATTCACAATATCAAACTAAAACTTACTTTTTAAATCACTACCACAATTTTTTTTATAAAACAAGTGTCAATTATTACCAAATATTGAATTAAAATTAGGTAACTACCCCAAATATAGCATTTTAAAAATATATTTACTGGTAACTAGTTCATTTCTTAAAAAATATCAAGTCTTTTAAATGAAAATATCAATCTAAAACATTATCAAAATGATCATTTTTATATTAAACGAAGAATTCGCTCACAAAAAATAGTTCTAAATGATTATTTTGACTAAGTGTGTTGACATAGGTAAATTCGCTATGGACGTCAATAATGTTGAAATGTTCTTATATTTCTAAAAATTAATATTTTAACTAAGAATATTTGTTAATAAAGTCAAAGTATGAACGCCAATAATATTGATATGTTCTTACATTTCTAAACATTTATTTTAATTAACAATATTTGTTAGTTAAGTCAAAGTACCTGGATTTGCTCCACTCCGAAGTGTATCTGGTTGATCTTTGTACTGGATATAATATTGAATGTGACCCATTTCGTGATGAATAGTTACAAAATCCTCCATATTGACTTGAGTGCACATCTTTATCCTATAAAAACAAAAAAAACTTTAATTTATCATTAGTAGAATCTTTTTTCCTCCACTCTCTATAAAGAACAATTTGTATGATCAATAATCATATATTATATAAAGTATAGAGTGAATTTTGTGATATTTAACCAAAAATGTAATTGTTATATAGGTATATACCTTGATTATGGATATTTTCCCTAGTATTATCTGGCACAGTGCCTGTGCATATATCTGAGCACGTCTGTATTTCCTTAATTTTAGACAGATTTTATTCAAAGTTGGAATATTTAAGGGGGAGATATAGGGAAAGTGAGAAAAATACAGTATTTTGCAATTCTTAGATCAAAACATAGTTTTGACCAAAATAAATCAAATAGTTCTCCATTGGAAATTTTGAGTTTAATTTTCTTCAAAGGGTGATATCACCAGTTGTTGAATATCTGTCAAGGATGTCCTGGAATTTAATGACGACTTTTTCTCTTCAATTAAAAAGTTTCTCATCTAATGCTATGCTCAGGACAGTTATTCAACAACTGTTAATATCACCGTATGAGTAAAATTAAACTATATTTTTATTGGAGGTGACCTGGCGGTCTAGGGGTAAGGTGTCAGACTTCTGTGCTGGCGGCCGGGGTTCAATCCTCGGTTGCGGCAAAGATTTATCTAATTACCAAACCCTTCACCTCTGACAAGACATCTTGTGAATGTGGGGAATGCCAGGCCTCCACCGTGGTTCGGATTCCACGTTAAGCTGTAGGTCCTCCATTTCATCTCACAATCACCCTAACATTACACATTAGCGTAAGTACATATAACCCGAACGGGTAGTATGACGCTGTGCTAATAATAATAATAATAATAATATTTTTATTGGAGCAATATTTTATCTGCCAAACAAAGTTTTTCTATAGAACCTACAAAAAAAAACTTACCCTTTCTCACTTTCAGTACATTTCCACCTTTATGAACGTAGATACTAAAAGATACTTTATCTGAAAGAACCAACGCTAAATATATATATATAAATATTTTTTTTTTTTGAAAATGCCAATTAATTTCATCAGTTTATAGAAGTCCAATTTCTAAGACACAGTTTATTGGCCAAATATTTTTGATTATGAAGATATACCATTAATATTTATTTAAAAAACAAGCGCCCAGTCTCCCACCACGCAAATGTGAATACATTTTCTCTCAATTCAAGCGTCCTCATTCTTAGCAAATTTTTGTGAGTAGTACACATGCATATAGCCCAAACACGTAATAAAATGTGTTAACAAAAAATAATTTTAAAAATTGTTTCTTCCCTGACCTGAAATCTGCGCCGTCGCAGAAGTCCCAGGCAGAAGCGTGGCAGACAACCTCCCTGCCATCTTCCGGCCGGACCAACATCGCCCGGGTCTCGTCATACGACATGCTGTTGGTGGGAAGACCTAAGGACTGGTAAAAGGCGTCCGACGTCTCAAACATTCGCAGTACGGTGTAATTCTATAGGGAAAGATGTTTTATTGGTTAATAACCACCCTGGGACCGGTAATAAGTGTCTGATGTATAGAACATTAGCAGTACAGTGTAGTTCTGGGTAGAAAGGGCATTTTATTGGTTAATAACCACCCAGGGATCGTTAAAAGGAGTCTGACGTATATAACATTAGCAGTACAGTGTAGTTCTGGGTAGAAAGGGCGTTTTATTGGTTAATAACTACCCAGGGATCGTTAAAAGGAGTCTGGCGTATAGAACATTAGCAGTACAGTGTAGTTCTGGGTAGAAAGGGCATTTTATTGGTTAATAACCACCCAGGGATCGTTAAAAGGAGTCTGACGTATATAACATTAGCAGTACAGTGTAGTTCTGGGTAGAAAGGGCGTTTTATTGGTTAATAACTACCCAGGGATCGTTAAAAGGAGTCTGGCGTATAGAACATTAGCAGTACAGTGTAGTTCTGGGTAGAAAGGGCATTTTATTGGTTAATAACCACCCAGGGATCGTTAAAAGGAGTCTGACGTATATAACATTAGCAGTACAGTGTAGTTCTGGGTAGAAAGGGCGTTTTATTGGTTAATAACTACCCAGGGATCGTTAAAAGGAGTCTGGCGTATAGAACATTAGCAGTACAGTGTAGTTCTGGGTAGAAAGGGCGTTTTATTGGTTAATAACCACCCAGGGATCGTTAAAAGGAGTCTGACGTATATAACATTAGCAGTACAGTGTAGTTCTGGGTAGAAAGGGCGTTTTATTGGTTAATAACCACCCAGGGATTGTTAAAGGGAGTCTGACGTATAGAACAGAGGTTTGTAAACATTTATTGTAAAGGGCCAAATAGTAAATATTTTTGTCTCTGCTAACCAAGAGGAAAACTCGAGGATATTTATGTAGGTAGGCCTGCCTACTTAAATAACAAGAAAAGCATTTCAAAAATTTACTGAACAAAACGTAATGGAATAATAATAATTATTACTATAATAGGTAAACTACAAATGTTTGAAATACAGCTCTACTGATGAGAAGAATGGAATTGCATTTTTTAAGATAACATTTCACCAAATTGGGGTTCAAAGCTGGCACTCCTTACTATCAAAATTGATTGCAAATGTTCATTTGTTAATGCTGACCTGTATTGAGATTTAACGCATTTCTTCTTAGAAAATGTTTTCTCACACAGGTACGTGCTGCCAAATACAGATAAACAATCCCAAGCATGCGATCTTAACTGACGATATTCATCGCTTGGAAGACATTTATAGATTCGGATGGATACTTCTCTTGAAATTTACCTCTAAGCATGTCATCAAACTGCAGACAAATCACTTCGATTGAAGGTTAGTTGGAAGCTCCTCAATTAAACGGTCAAATGGATTTTGAAATATGGAAATGTCTTTTGGACTTGCATCAAAATACGAAAAATACTGCTTGATTTGAATTTGAAAAGATAAAATACATTCTTAGCTCGTGAACCGTACAAAAAGAGGTGGCGGGTCTCAGTTTGTTGACCCCTAATCTAGAACATTAGCAGTACAGTGTAGTTCTATGGGAGAAGGGAGTTTTATTGAGTGATGGGTGACATTTGGGGGGTTAGAAGCTGCGGTGGGCATAGAGTAGTTAAATAATAGAGTCAATGTGAGCTCATTCTGGATGTACCCTTTGCTTACCCCTAGGGTAGCAAGCTCACTTCATGTGTGTCTACAATAGCACAGCTTATAAGATAAGGCTATACTGTTTTTGTGAAGGTATGAATGCTACCCTTCAGGTTAAAGGGAATGTACAGCCAGAAAACTAAAATTTACTATCCAAACTACGACTAAGGAATAAATCGGTTTTCTATCAGCTTTGTAAACGCTTCCTAATCTAACTCAATCTGCTACCTTTTTCCCCTGTATGATTGGGTGCCTCTCAACCAGTAACTAAAATACCTTTTAAGTAGAGTAATAAATTCAGAGCTGCAACTTTTTGCTTCTGTAATAAGCCCCAGACCCGTTCGTTATAGAATGACCTTGGAGCTGAGCTCTCACAGAGACAGGTGACAATTTGATAAGCGCACATGGTGGCTTGAAGTTAGTTCAAGGTTTGGCCAAGTGCCCGCATTTCGGGCGGTTAGATTCTAGTTGATATTAAAATACATTAACGGATGGTGCTGATGTAAGAGTGTAGTATGAATTTGTGATTAACAATCAGGCAAACATCTTTGGTTTAAAAGTATGAGCCAGATATCTCGTCAAAACGCCACGCGCAGAGATTATTCCATATAGAAAGCCATACACTAGGAGTAGCTCTCTCTCTCTCTCTCTCTCTCCTGATATACAGACAACCCTCCAGAGCCATCCACGAGGAGCATCAGGATAGTTATGTGAATTCATCCCGCTGCAGTTTAAACCCGCGCCAACCGTGGCCGGTGACTCACCTGTTGGATGAGAGCTGCTGTGACGTCAACAAGGGTTCCTTCTGGATACGGCTGCATAATGTCGAACAGGTTGACCCAGCTCTGAGCCCACATGTTGCCTGGAAACGAGACGTAGAAATCACACACACTCATAGCGTATCCAGGAGTTGGGAGCTAGGGGTCCTCCATAAGCCCCTTGACGTTGTTAAGAAGGTGAGGAGCTCTAATGTATAAAAGGTTTCACGTGAAGGGGGAGGGGGGTAATGGGGTACCTACATCACAGCGTTACATAACACAGATCTTATACTCAAATTAATATGACGAAAAAATAATGTTATTTTTCATAAATAAAAATAATAAAGTATTGTTATATAATCCCTTGAAGTAATTTTTATTCAGTTTTTAAAATGGACTCTTAATTGTATTAATTCTGAGTCTCTTTTTATTTTATTTTCACAAGCTTTTCCCTATGAAATAATTACATTCGCTCTTGATGTCGAAATTTACGTAACACGGATTGGTTGGTTCAAGAAAAATGGTTACTTGGCACTACATAGGGGATAGAGGTGCAGGGGTATAAAAAAAGTGTAAGGAAAATTAGTTTTAGTTTTTCAGTATGTCAGGAATTTAAAGGTAAGGAACCACTTTAAATATCTTCCAGACCAGGGTTTTGCCCCAATTTTTGTCTTTGAAAGTAGTGGCAGCTCGAGTATAGGCAATGCGGAACTGCAGCACTCCCTATTTCTACTTGATATTATCGATAAAATTTAATATAATGAGTCCTTTTATCTTTAATTCTTTCTTTATTTTTGTAGTACAATATATATTCATTAAGCTTAATGTCAGTACTTCAGTAGCCATCCCCCTGTTTATGAAAAATATACAAACATCTTTGTCTGGAACTGTGCGCTTCACAGTGCCAGCGACGTGGTGTTTGACTGTTGTGCGCATTGCGTACATAGAAGGGGGATGAGGAGGAAGGCTGGACTGCCAGGTAAAGAGAGAACTGTTGCTCTCGCAGTGCCGGCTCTGGCGTGTTGGTGGAAGGAAGTTTTTTTTACTCGGGGTGTGTTGTGCTTAAAAACCGTGTAACATATTCTTGAATGTGATAAAGTGTAGAATTTGATTATTATTCTGCTTCCAGTTATTCTATTTGTTTAATTTTTTAGTTTTTTTTTATTTAACAGAAAACTTTAACCATGGTTTTCATCTCCCAAGAAATAAGTTCTGTGGCTTTAAGTGAACTTCAACAGCTTAAGTTTTCACAGCTATCTCTCTATGAGAAAGTTACATTTAAGAAAAAAGGTGGTTCAACACCTGATATTCTAGTATCTCAGACCGGCAAAAGCAACAACAAGAAATATATTCGTAGCTTTAATTCTGAATGATACCAACGAAAAAGTTGGCTTTTCTGCGGTGGAGTAAAAATAGCACTGTGTTGCTTCTTGTGTTTGCTGTTTGGAGGTGATGTACCGTACACAAAAGATGGTTTTAGAAATACAAACAGAATGAAGGAAAAAAATAATTGAAAATTATGAGAAGTCAAAGAAGCACGTTGATAATGTTGTTTCACTGCCACTTTTAGGAACCGTAAGTACTAAGGAGAAACTTAGTGAGGCATACAGACTTTCAATCCATGAGTATAATATAAAAGTTTTTAAAAAACGTAAAATTTGGTCCAAAATAATAGACTGCATTTAATTTTGTGGAAACTTAGAAACTCCCTTACGTGGACATGATGAAAAATACGATTCAGTAAATCCAGGGGTATTTAGAGGATTAGTAAAGTTTTGCATCTAAATTAGATTCAGATTTGAAGAATCACTTAGAAACCAGTGCAGTCTTCAAAGGTGTTTCTAAGACCATTCAGAATAAGATACTTGACTGCTTGCTAAAAATATACCATGAGGAGATAAGGACGGAAATTAGAAAAGATTCCTTTGTAGCTGTCATGGCTGATGACACAACTGATGTTTCGGAACACACTCAAATGGTCCTCGTTCTACGGAACGTATTGAATGGAGAAATATTTGAGCATTTTTGGGGATTCTTTATTTCAGAAAATCAAACTGCAGATAGTATATCAAAACGTATTTTAGAACAATTGGACATAATACTTCAAGGACATGGACAAAAACTGATAGCTCAGACATTTGATAGTGCAAATGCCAAGAAAGGCAAAAAAGCAGGAGTGCAAGCAAAAATAAAAGCAGTTTATAGTAACGCACTTTTATTTCACTGTTATGCACATCAACTTAATTTAATAATGAGAAATGTAGCAAGTATTACACGAAACGCAAGAATTTTTTTCTCTAACATTCTGGCTATTCCAACATTCTTCTCAAGATCACCACAACGTGTGTCCATACTGAAGAAACATATGGACGTCAGCATTCCACATCCATTCTCTACCAGGTGGAATTTCAACATACGGACCATAAACAGAGTTCATGAAAATTTGCAACCTTTAAAAAACTGCCTTTCTGAAATTCAGTCAACATCAAATGCAGATCAAACCATTGCAGAAACAACAGGAATTTTAAAATACCTGAATGATCATAATTTAAAGTTTTGGTTAGAGCTTTTTCATCACATTATGCCTCGTGTTGAAATAATTTACAACCAAATGCAATCTCGAGAAATTAGTGTGTTTAAAGTTAGTGAATATATAACACATTTCAAAACTGCTATTTTAGAATTGAGAAATCTCAAAGTACTGTGAGAATCCTTCAAAGACACTCATGGCAGAAGCTAAGGAAGTGTGTGACTATATATGTGTTGATATAATGAACAGATATTCTTCCACTAAACACTTAGTAGCTGCTAAATTGTTCAACAAGAATTGCTTAACTAGATTTAAGAATGAACATCCCACAAAAGATATAGTACTGACTACTTCAGCTTATCCCATGATTGACCAAGAAAAGCTTGAGACTGAACTAAAAGTATTCTATTATAGGACTGATAATCACGAATATTGCAAATTAATTGAGCTGCTGAACTTTATCTTGGAAAACAATCTAGATGATGTTTTTAGTAAAACTACCAAACTGATAAAAATCCTCTTGACAATTCCCATGACTACATCAGAGGCAGAGCTATGCTTTTCAACATTGAAAAGAATAAAAACTTTTTTAAGAAGCACTATGAATTTGGAAAGAATAAATGCGTTTGCAGTACTTTCAATGGAGAAAAATTCCTCAATTGTCATCCAAAGATCAAGGAGAAAATTATTAAACTTTTTGCGCAAATTAAAACAAGAAGAATGGATTTCATTTTTAAATGAATAGATCAAGCTTGAACTGAAACAATTTAAGTTAAAGTAAGTAAAAAATGTTTGGATTTTTTTGTTAAGATTTTATCAAGTTCCTGAATAAATTTTCTTTTTATACATGTTTTTTCCCCTTTTACACAATTTTAAAACAAAGGCTAAAATTTTTTTGGAGCAACACCCCCAATAATTTTAGCTACGAGCGGCCACTATTTGAGATAATCACGAACCCTGGCTAGCTATCAAGTGTTCATATCCAAGTTTTTCAAATTGTTGCCATCACCGAATCCTAATACCCATCCAGGATATCTACATTTTATTACATTTTTGGGGCTCGTAGAATTTAGACGAAATATAATTTAATTTGTGCGGAGAGAGAAAGAGAGGGGGAGGGGGGGGACCATCCAGGAAGAATCACTCCCTGTACCCTCGGTTGGAGTTTGAATCCTGACTATCTCACCCACAAATCAAACGAGTGTGTCATCAAGCTCACGTGGTTATTTATTTATTATAAATTGCTTATATCGTAATTATACGAATGAGATTAAGAGAATTAACGAGCCCGGTGGGTATTTTGGAGGTTATTCTAGCAGCGCCGATCGCCCAAACACGAGACTGCTACGACAAAATCATCATTCAATTGGGGTGACCTGGTGGTCCAGGTGTAAGGTGTCGGGACTTCTGTGCTGGGGGTCCGGGGTTCAATCCTTGGTCCAAGCACAGAATTATCTGATAGCCAAACCCTTTCTTCCCCTCTGACAAGACGTGTATTAATCACAACTTGTGAATGGGGGGAATTCCAGGCCTCCACCGTGGTTCGGATTCCACGTTAAACTGTAGGTCATCCATTTCATCTCCACGATCACCCTACCTTTACACATTAGCGTAAGTGCGTACAACCCAAACGGGTAGTAAAGCGCCGTGCTAGTAATAATAATAATAATAAAATTGTCAGAGTTGGACCATCAAAAGGAACCTAATCGGTAACTTAACAATTAATATCACTCACCTCGGTGGCGTAGCTAGCTAACGCGCTAGTCGTGTTGTGCCAGACTGCCGAGGACGGGGAGATCGAGGTTCGAATCTCAGCCGGGTGGACTAGGGGTGGTTTTTCCTAGATAGTTTTCTATTCTCCCTCCAAGCAAAGTTGGGTTCACTTCCTCTAAATTCAACCTCAACAACTCCTAACCCATTAGCGTAAATAGTACTTAAGAGGTTAACCCGAACGGTTAGTAAGACGCGGCGCTTTAAAAAAAACGCAATGAATATCAACAAACAGGCTGCAAATTATTGTTACTACGGGAATGTTTGTATGGAGAGGATCGTAATTCAATTAATACCTGGACACGGGAATCGAACCCGGGATAGATGGGGTGTCTGATAGACTGATAGCTCACGATAATATTGTTCGCTCATATGTTTCTGACGATCTCACACAATCGACTGTCACCTGGGCACGGGAAATATCGTGGATAGCTCAGTGGCATACTAAGCCTAAGTGTCCTGGGTTCGATTCTCGTGTCCAGGTGTAATTTTTCAACTAAAATAAAAGTAACTTTATAGTGTTTTCTAGCACTTTTTTTTCAAGGGTTATACATATTTCAAAAATTTGTCGGGTATGGATCAATACAAACAGCTTCTGAAGAAGTATACTGGTGTTTTCCAGGTGAAACCACTTAACATTTCTTCTTAAATCATCTAATTTAAATATATATATATTTTTATATATCCAGACAAGGACATTCTAAATAGTTTCTAAGGATATATAGGGGGTCGGGTCTACATACATAACTATTCATGCCGTTCCCTTACGGGGTAGGCAAGAAACTGTGCATATAGCTAAAAAAAAACAACAGCTACGTACATCCTCACTAACTTTCTCCACACTTTCTTATCCTTGCGTACTTCCTTCGCTTCAACAATATCCATACACCGACTCATGCAGGCTTTTTTATCCTTAAAACTCTTATTTTTCTCCGATTCACACATTCGTTTACACCATTTAGTCATGTCGTACATGGCCTACCCCTTCCTTTTGGTCCAGACACTCTACCTTCATATATTTGCTTCATTCCTTGATCAACACTCATTCTATCAACATAGCCAAACCAACGTAAGACGCTTCTTTCACATTGGCCTATCAGATTCCCTTTCAAACCGCACTCCTTCAGCACCCATTCATTACCGACAATTTCAAATGTCTTTGAGAGTTACTTACTAACAAAAAATTGCTCAGGGACTGACGAGTTCAATACATTTTTTCCAGAAAAAAAAATTCACTCGGAATAATTTGTTCAGTCTCTCACAGCCTGAGGAAAGGACTTTTAAAAAATGAGTTGGTTTTTTTTCGACGGTAAAACAAAAAATTATGTTGGAATTTTATTCTAAAGTTTGAGTGGCCACCCTGTAACACCCAGTAAAATGTCCTCGCAGGGACGGGACTGACCCAGAATATGGGCGGGTAGCAGCCCGTCGCTGTCGTCCATCTTGTCGCCGTACACGCCCCTCAGCTTGGTGCGGACGTACTTGTGCAGCTCGTCGTAAAGAGGCCGCACCTGCTCCCACAGAGCGTCCATGTCCGCGATGAACGTCTCTGACTCGAAAGAACTCCTCCACATCTCGCCGTTGTCGGAGAAACCTGAGACGAGATTTCAGGAACACACATTAGTTAGCAGTCTATAAACCATAAAGCAACTTGGATTTTTGACAAGGTGAGTAAAAGTAAAAAAATAAAAAATAAACTATTACGTGCATATCTTCCCTTCAGGAACAAGTTCCTGAGGACGGACATTTTCAAAATAAGTTCCTGAGGATGGACGTTTTCAAACTAAGTTCCTGAGGACGGACCTTTTCAAACTAAGTTCCTGATGATGGGCATTTTCCCTTCAAAGTAAGTTCTTGAGGATGGAAATATTCCCTTCAAACTAAATTACTTAGAATGGACATATTCCCTTAAAAAAGAACTTCTTGAAGATAGATTTATTCCCATCAAAAACATGTTCTTGAGAATGGACACCTTCACTTCACGAAAATTTGCATGAGAAAACAATACGTTATCCAATGTTTAAATATTGGTGGACCTGTCCCGCTGCTAAATATAACCTCCTTAAACTATCGAACTTACGGGGACAAGAGTTAGAAAACACTATACATTAACAGGCTTGTGCTGGTGTTGTCGCCACCTTAAAACTATCAAACTTAAAGTGCGAGGATATATAAAATACTGATTCCGGTTATATCTGTCACCCCTTTAAAATATCTAACTAAAGTTAGCCAGAGTGAGGAGAATGAATTTGGCACCCGTGAGATGGAATGAATAGCAAACACGTGATAAGAACTGCGAGCACGATTATTTAAATTCTCTTAAATACTTATTTATGATAATATCATTACAAGGCCATCGTAGTTCCCATCTACTGCCAAGGGTTTCGACACCTCAGTCCAGTCGATATCGAGTCTGCCTACTGAGTTAAGGGCCCCGGGCTCAATTCCCAGCATGATCAATTTGTTTTTAAAATCATTGGTGAAACGTGGTTATCCCCCCCCTCCCCTGTTTTCTATCACAGTGTCTCAGCATGGCCAGTTTTTTAAAATTATTTGTGAAACGTGGTTCCCCCCCTTTTCTATCACAGTGATAAATTAACTGCTAGGGGGTTGGATGTTGGGTCTTTCTAGATATAAATTAGTTTATTAGTCGTATACTGATATAATCAGTAGGTTCGGAAGGTGAACGTTAAAGTGGGATAGAAGGGGACGCGAGAAAAGGCCAGTGTTTTTGCAGTTTTTATGGCAATACTTTCTTCTTTTTTTTTTGCTAAAATAAATCAAATATTTATCCAGTATAAACATAGAATTTAATTTTCTTCACAAGGCGATATCAACAGTTCTTGAATATCTGTAATGGGTTTCCTGTAATTTAATGACAATCTTTCCTTTTCATTTAATCATCATCTAATGTCGTTATGCTCATGACAGATATTGAACAAGTGTTGATATCACTACGTATAAAAAATTAAATTATATGTTTCTACTGAAGTAACATTTGATTTATTTTAGCAAAATAAAATAAAACGTTTGTCCATAAAAACAGCAAAATCAATGGGCCTTTTCTCGCGTCCCTTTGCATACAACCTTAATACTTAAAAACTGCCAAAACAATGGGCCTTTTCTCGCGTCCCTTTGCATACCACCTTAATACTTAAAAGTTGGTGACCTGGTGGTCTAGGGGTAAGGTGTCAGACTTCTGTGCTGGCGGCCGGGGTTCAATCCTCGGTCACGGCACAGATTTATCTGATTGCCAAACCCGTCCTTCACCTTTAACAAGACATCTTGTGAATGTGAGGAATGCCAGGTCTCCACCGTGGTTCGGATTCCACGTTAAACTGTAGGTCCTTCATTTCATCTCACAATCACCCTACCATTGCACATTAGCGTAAGTGCGTATAACCCGAACGGGTAGTAAGACGTGGTGCTAATAATAATAGTAATAATAAATCTTNACAAGACATCTTGTGAATGTGGGGAATGCCAGGCCTCCACCGTGGTTCGGATTCCACGTTAAACTGTAGGTCCTTCATTTCATCTCACAATCACCCTACCATTGCACATTAGCGTAAGTGCGTATAACCCGAACGGGTAGTAAGACGTGGTGCTAATAATAATAGTAATAATAAATCTTAAAACAATAACCCTGGCAGGTTTGTTGTGCTTGACTCTCACTCGGCAGGAAGGGATTCAATCATAACGGGCCAAAAGGATCTCTTATTAGATATTTTAAAGTGCACCGCATCTTACAACCCGTCCGGGATATCCACATGCACAGCATCAGTGGAGTATGAGAAAAGAAAGGTAGTGTTATAGGAAGTATACCCACATTTGGGTGGAGGGGAAAAAAAGGGATTAAGAATATTATCAAGCTTAAGGACTGCCTACCTGTGACGTCACGGTAAGTTAAGATAGGATTTCCCATGTTAGTGAATTTACGTTTAATTCAACGTGATTTAAAGATATAAAGTTGAAACAAATACCATAAATTCTTAAATAATTCTAAAAATAGCCCTACAGCGTCATATAATTATTTTTGTCTTGAAAGATTTTTTTTTGTAAATATATTTCTTTATAAATCATCTACAACTCAGGCTATTTGGTTTATTCATGAAAATGGTCAGTAGGTGTATTTCTGCCAGGATGTAGATTAAAATAATCCTTATTAGCAAATGTCTATTTATAATATGAAACGGGATAAAGCTAGTTTTAAAAAAGTAAGTCAATATTGTCAAGGTGCAATAGTATAGTGAGTGTGTAAACTCGTCAGAGGAAGAAGGAAAGGGTTATCACTTATCATTAGATAAACAAAAGGCCTCGAAGGGCGAACTGCTCATTTTCTTCCCTCTCTTTCTATTTCGTACATTGGCATCTAAGTGTGATAGCGTCTAAGGAGGATAGTGAATGCTTAGTGGGCCGTTAGTGTGGTCCCAGGCACCCTATCGCTCCACCTTTTAACCATCGATGACGCAAGCAAACCCACGCTGGTGTCCACAAAGAATACACTTGGTCAAGTTCTCGCATATGGCCCTAAGAGTGGTTAGGTGTGTCAACCCGCCTCGCACAATAACTTGAAGGGAAATATCCAAGTAGGTAACGTCGTTAAACCCTCCTAGGTAAGTCCGGCCGGGATTATGATCACTAACGAACCAGACAAGGTTCGAGTCACGCGTCAATCCACGTTCCCAGCATTGTGAGCTACCTGATGTTACAACGCCGTTCCTTCTTGAATAGTGAAACCTTCTGTGCTGGTGGCCGGGGTTCAATACTCTGTCCCGGCACAGATTTATCTGATTTCCAAACCCTTCCTTCACCTCTGACAAGATGTGTATTAATCACAACATGTGAATGTGAGGATATGCCAGGCCTCCACCGTGGTTCGGATTCCACGTTAAACTGTAGGTCCTCCATTTCATCTCACAATCACCCTACACATTACATATTAGCGTAAGTGCGTATAACCCGAACGGGTAGTAAGACGCGGTGCTGCTGCTAATAATAATAATAATAATAGTGAAACGTCCTGTACCCTGTTTGATTTAGAATGTTAAGTGTGATTCCTCGTTTCTAAATAGCGCAAACAAAATACAAAGTGAGGGTCGTTCGATAACAACATTTTGTTCGAGTATGATGGATACAGCGGCTTTTTGAACTGGGGCAGGGACCAGAGGACACACGGAGTGTGTAGAATTTGGGGGGAACCCTTGCATACAAAATAAAGATAATTTATATCATTTTATTTTTTGTATTAACATGATATTTAAACTATATCGACTTTGGTGGTCTTAGGGTAAAGTGCTCGCCTCAGGACCCGATGTTTGGGGGTTCAACCCCAGCTGAGGTCGATGACTGAGTGATAAAAATCCGCAGCACACCTTCCTTGGGAGGGGAAGTAAAGTAGTCAGTCGATTGTGGCATGTAAAGGAATCTTGGAAGGTATGTGGAAATACCTTTTCCGGAAAAGCTAGTATGTCTCCTTTAGCACTAGCTCATAGAAATCAATGTGGAAGGTAACTGGTAACCACCACACTTCCTAAAGCACATGGGATTCTACCAGATGATGAAGGTATCGCTAACCAGCCTAAGGGCTTAGTGCGTGTCCAATGGCGGATGGATATAAATCACATCACTTCAGGTTGTTGACTAAAGAAGAAGATTTAAACTATGTACCCTGCGTTTACCCCGAAATGTGGTGAGCTTACCTTGCAAGGTAATAGGTTATAAGATGAGGCCATAGAGTAAACTACCAAGGTAAGACCTTTAAAGGTTCACGAAGTGTGCATGACAAAAAAAACAGTTTTATTCCATCACTAAGCTACAATTAAAATGGTTATAAACTCTGAAACAACCGTAATCAGAAACTCTATAAAAAAAATCACATGACCACCTATTCAAGTATGTTATGAATGAATACAAATACTTCTAAAGTTGGGAAGTTTCAACGATTGAGATAATTTATCCATTTACAATCTCTTCTGGACACCCCTGGTGATGGTTACAAAAGTTACAAAAAACTACTTTAATCGGTTTAAATATACTAAATCATGTAGTCTGAGTTTGTAAACCCGTAAAAAAAAAGCTACTTATTTTTTAAACCACTCTTTTTGCCGTGTCCTGACTATACATGATGGCAGAAAAAGGCGTTGATGAAAGAACTACACATAGCGATCGTAAGCCATTCATGATTAAAATATCTTCTGGAGTCATTCAGCTTGAAACAAATTCCTGGGGAAGGGGTCAACTGAAACCCCGTCGTAGTTAGAGGCCCCCGCTCTTACAAAACGCTCACAAGGAGCCTCTCCCCGGACGGATAGTGTTTATTACCATTCTCCGCTGCGGCGATGTTGTTTATCTCGACGTATTTCTTGTAGTCCTCTCTCATCTTGGGGCCAGTGGCGTCTCTCCAGGACTTCCACGCGTACGTCAACTCGTCGTAGTCTCTAGAGCTGGAGATCACCGATTCGATGCCTGGGTAGATAGAGCATGTCAGATAAAACACCATGATTAATAATTTAAAAAATAATAGCTTTAATACCCGCCTCGGTGGCGTAGTTGGCTAACGCGCTAGTCGTGTTGAGCTTGGCTGCTGAGGACGGGGAGATCTAGGTTCGAATCTCGGTTGGGTGAACTGAGGGTGGTTTTTCCTAAATGGTTTTCCACTCTCCCTTCACGCAAATGCGGGTTCATTTCCTCTAATTCAACCTTCCCAATTCCTAATCCATTAGAGTAATTAGTACCTACTTAAAGCGTATAACCCGGACGGGTAGTAAGACGCGGTGCTAAATACATACAATATCTTTACTTGTATATATATATATTTTTTTTCAAATTAAACAGATCCAATTTTCATAGAAAGGGCCTTTATCTTACAGTTAGAAAAATCACTAGATCTATTTTTACTTATTCATACGCCAAGTCATGTGATCTACAGGTGTCAACATTGATAGATATTATAAATACCTATGTCATATCCCTAATAATACAGTAAACTGTTATCAATGTTGACAGAAAAAAGAATGTGTTAGTATTTTATATAGGGCCCTTTACATGAAAATTGGACTGTAGGTAAAATACGAACATGGGAAATGCCTTTTTGACGAGTTGAGTTCATAATTATTGTTCTTAAATCCTACTTAATTTACAGAGTAAGCTGAGGTAGAGGAAGTGCAGCCAAATTTGAGTGTTTTGAAGAGGGAGCGATGGGGGGGGGGG
>CABFOV010002047.1:30301-45971 GCA_902141375.1 Timema poppense | reverse complement strand
TGAAACACACACACAACGAAATATGTTGCGAGTTTTAACACGTTATAGCATGTGCCATGATACATTGATTGTGAGTAGGGGGAAATCTAGCATTCTATTAACAAAGGCTTTGATGCCACTGTGAAGGTGAGAGTGTAGGGGACGAAAAAAAAAAAAAGTCTGTTTTTTGTAGCAAAACATTTTTCTGGCCAAAATAACTCAAATACTCGTAATCCTGCAGTATAAACACAGAGAATAATTTTCTTCACATGGTGGTATAAGCAGTTATTATTATTATTATTATTATTATTATTAGCACCGCGTCTTACTACCCCTTCGGGCTATACGCACTTACGCTAATGTGTAATGGTAGGGTGATTGTGAGATGAAATGGAAGACCTACAGTTTAACGTGGAATCCGAACCACGGTGCAGGCCTGGCATTCCCCACATTCACAAGATGTCTTGTCAGAGGTGAAGGAAGGGTTTGGTAATCAGATAAATCTATGCCGGAACCGAGGACTGAACCCCGGCCACCAGCACATAAGTCTGACACCTTACCTCTAGACCGCCAGGTCAACATCAGCAGTTGTTGAATATCTGTCATGAGCATAACGGAATTAGATGAGAAACTTTTTAAATGAAGAGAAAAAGTTGCCATTAAATTCCAGGACACCTTTGACTAATATTCAAGAACTGTTGATATCATCATGGGAAGAAAATTAAACCCTCATGTATCTAATGAAGCGACATTTGATTTATTTTGACAAAAAAAAAAGTTATGCTAAAAAACTTCAAAAATACTGCCATTAGCTCGCGTTTCCTACATACCCCCCCTTAAGCTTTATTCTCCTGACACTTTGGCATTATTTTTTTTTGTTTTGTTTACTAGAGCATAGGTGGAGCTCACCACAAAGAGTTATACCGCCGATTTGGCACGTGTTACCTCAGATATTCTGAATAGAACCCCCACCTCCACGAATAATTATTGTTAATATGTACCTTTATATGCATAGCGGAAATCCGACACCTTAGATCAGATGGTAGTGTGTCTGTCTACTGAGATAAGGGTCCCGGGTTTGATTCCCAGCATAGTCGAAACATTATAATTGGTAAAATGTGGGTTTACCCTTTCACGGTGATTAATTTACGGCTGGGGGCTGGATGTTGGGGCTGTCCTAATCTTTTATGACATACCTAGCAAGCCTTTAGTGGAAAATATATTACTTGAATAAAAAAAACTGACCACGGCCATAGACTGGAAACAGTAATGAAGGTGAAAAAAGCATTCTTAGTGGGAGATTTGCAATATTTCGAAAGTTAATTAATGGTTTTATTTTGGGTTCTAACTGGAGGTCACACGGTATAAGGCATCAATCTTGCAATAATCTAGATTGGCGATAATGGGTAGTTCGAGGTTCTAATCTCGTCTGAATTCGCTGAGAGTGTGGTTTACCACTTGCATTTTATCACCGAGGTTAAACTTGACCCTCTGCACACAAATGCTGGTACATTCCTTCTACATCCCCTTCCTCATCTTTATACCCTTTAAATTAAGTGATTAAAATCACGTGTTTTTAAAGTATAATTTTTTTTAGCACTGCGCCCTACTACCCGTTCGGGCACTAATACTAATTACGCCAATGGTTTTAGGGATTAGAATGGTCATATTTATAGAACGTATAACCCGAACGGGTAGTAATACGCGGTGCTAATAATAATAATAATATATTTATATAAAATGTACCCGCATCTGAAAGAAACACAATTTTGGACAAACTTCTCTCAGCACATCTGACAGATTCTAACCTCGATATCCCCATAGTCGGCAGTCTAGTCCAACACGAGAGTAGCGCGTTATACCATGCGGTGGGTAACAGAATATTCCACGGCGGTGTTCACTATGTCAAGTTGAAGAAGAGGGTCGATTCCACATAACCAATAAGGAGCGATACCAAGGAGAGAATCAATCGCCACACATACATACAGAGTCCGATCACGTACGTGTTTGTTGTTGTGTGACCTTGAGTTGAATCCCTGTGATATCAACTTATGTATTCTCCGAGAGGAATGGAGAGGCAGCTCTTCCGAGAACATACGAGGATCACGGACGGCAGCGACTTTTCAAAATACGTTAGCCATAATTTGTTTGGATTGCCGCGTCTGATTAATTGTTCGGGCTATATGTATATTTATTAATTACGTAAAATTAATAAGGATTAGGAAGGGTGAAGTTAAAGGAAGTAAACCCACAATTGTATGGAAATTATTATTATTATTATTATTATTATTATTATTATACGCACTTACGCTAATGTGAAAAATGGTAGGGTGATTGTGAGATGAAAATGAAGGACCTACAGTTTAACGTGGAATCCGAACCACGGCGGGGGTCTGGCATTCCTCACATTCACAAGATGTCTTGTCAGAGGTGAAGGAAGGGTTTGTGTAATCAGATAAATCTGTGCCGGGACCTGGGATTGAACCCCGGCCGCCAGCACAGAAGTCTGACACCTTACCCCTAGACCTCCAGGTCACCGATTTTATAGAAAGAAAGAGTAGAAAACCATTCCCGTTACACATGACTGGGATACGAACCCCGACATCCTCATCATTAGTATTCCAGTCTGGTGAGTTTGACACCTTATATTGCGTGACTATAGGTGCGGGTGTTTAAATTGCATCGAAACAAAGTGTACGTCCGTTGAAAACTTAATATATAGTCCAATATTAATAGAAAAGGCCCTTTAGAAAATGTCAACTTTTTTTTTTAACTACAATAATATCTTACTATATTATTAGTTTTATTTTAGAGATGTATTTATAGTATCCATCAAAAGTGACAGCTGCAAACGCATGACTTGACGTATGAACACGTAAAAGTAAAAATAATTACTTTCCTAACTAACAGATAATGCCAGTCTTGTAAATATTGAGCTGTATAAATAATTGTTCCAGTATCGTGGAATATGTAGCTGTGGCCGCTACTTCACGCAATGTTCTCTTGGTAGTTTTCTTTTTACTATACGTGTCTGAATGGAGGCTTGAAGTCAAACTCTTAGCGAGACGGGTCTGTGTCAGACTTGATGTGAAATTATATAAATACGGCCTTACACCCTCCATAACATATTCAGGATGACAACATAACAAAATGTCACGTTCGTCGGCACGTGACTTAACTCCGGTACGCGGGGTTAGTGTGAATGCAGCCAATTCATAGAGATCTATCCTTTGTCGCCTGTGCTTTCGAGGGCTTAGGAATACAACCTCCCCTTTAAACCCCCCCCCCCCTCATCCTGGTCCCCAGAAATTGTTACACAGGTCTCGACAGAAATAACAAACATCTAATGCAATTATACACTCAAGGTGGAATCGAAATTAGTAAAGTAAGTCCGCAAGTCAATAATTAATATGAAAGCCCCTTCGGGGGTTGAGTGGTTTAGGGTGTCATTCTCGCAATAGACTGTACTGCCTGTAACGGGGGAGATTGGCGTTCGAATCCCGGTTGGATGTAATGAAGGTGGTTTTTACTAACCTGTTTTTGGGTTGATTTTGAATTAAAAAATAAACTATTTAAAAGCTTTTCATTTAAACTAATTATATTCTCTTTCAAGACCCGTTGTGTGTCTTCGAATATGTAACAAAATAACGTGACAATAATTCAAGTAATTCCGGTTTAGTAGACATTTACTTGCTTGGTTCAAAAACTAGTATTTGTGGAGAAGTATTAATTACCGCGACACGAATGGCCGACTAACCTGGAAATGAACCCTCTTGATTAAAAAGTTTAACGGACCGTTTTATTTTATGAATGGTGCATTATTCAAGATTATAATATAAGTTGTTGTATTAATATTGTTATTTATAGTAGACCTTCGCGTTTTAAAGCTCAGCAAAACGTTATGTTTCACCAACAGCGGAAAGAATAAAAAAATCGAGTGGGAATTTATCAAACTATTATTACTATACAGTCTGTCTAAATAATGCATATTTCATTTTTTTTAACACCGCGTCTCATTACCCGTTCAGGCTGTACGCATAGCATAATATGTATTAATTACGCTGTGTTAAGGTGGAGTAAGGTTGAATTTAGAGGAAGTGTGTACAAATTTGCTTAGAGAGATTGAAAAACCAGCTAGGAAAAACCACCCTTAGTAGATCCAACCAGGATTTAAACCCCAATCGCCCCGTCATTGGAAGCCCAGTCTTATTTGAGAGTAACGCCTTATATAAGTATTTCTCAAACTCTCTCCAGTCGCATACGCCTTTTGGGGTCATTGCCTAACCGACATATCCCATTTATATCTTCGTAATAGAAAGAAATAGCAAAAAAACTATCTTGTACACGGTATTATAAACGGTCTGTCCTAATTTTGATAAAATTTTATTGTGGACACATGAATGGTCGTTCTAAATTTTACTCACTTTTTTTGTGATAAGTTAAAGCTGCGACAGAAGGAAAGAAGGGCTCTAAAAAGTACATAACATCTTGTAAAAATATGTGCTGATTTATTTAGCAAACTCACTATTATTAAGCTCAGTTAGTAAAATGTCTATTTACTGGGCTAAGCATCCCGGGTTTGATTCGTGGTACGGCCGAAAAAATGTATCACTGCTAAAATGTGCGTTTCCCTCTTTCACAAAGATAAATTAATGGACTGAGTTATACAGGAATCGTCCTGTGCTCAAGGTCATTCTTCACTCATATTTTAAGGTTCGTGAACTTAATTTAACACAAATTTGCAGCCGACGATTTCAGCATGTCCATAATAGACTCTGCCTTAAATTATGAAACCCTGGGTACGGGACGAATCCTGGATAGCTCGATGGTTAGGGTATTAGCGTACTAAGCCAAGGGGCCCGGGTTCAATTCCCTTGTCTGGGCATCATTTATTCAAATTTAAAAAAATACACTTTTACACCTCAAGTATAAAAAACTGCGTAAAATTAGTTTGCACTTTTTTTTAATCTATTTTCATTTACCTGTGATCATAAAAGAAGTGCTTCAAAGGCATACGCCGATTTTCGAGGTAAAAAATCTTCAGACGTATTGACTTTAGGATTTGATGTTATTGATTGCCATATAAAAGGGGTTATATTGCACAAGTATTATCTTTATTGACAATAAACCCAAATTCAATTGGGTAATATAATCCCACAAATACAATATATTTTATCAGATTAAAAAAAAGCGTACGTTGTGTTAATCTCTACTAACTGTCTCAATAGATCAGTGTTTGTTCAATTTATTATTCTGGTATTGTAAACAATTTACTTTTCGACTATATCTTTAGTTTGATACATGTTTGGAGCTTTCTCTAAAATTTATATTACCTTGCTTGGTTCCACTATGGAATCCGTCTATATCTAGAATCCTTAGCTTAGTCGAGAACGTGTCAGTCTAGTAAACTAAGGGTCCCGGGTTCATCTCCCGGAATGGTAGAGAATTTATCATTGACGAAAATATGTGTTTACCCCTTCTACAATGATAAATTAATGGTCGGGGACTGGATGTTATACATGTCTTAGTATTAAAATAAAGTATAAGGTATATGAAGCTACATTAGACCTATCAAGCAGATAGTGGTAAATATATGGCATGAATAAAAAGCTGGCCCAGGCCACAGGCTGGCTACAGTAACTGATATAAGTTCCACTATGGTGTAGCCTGTAAGATAATCCCTTGTATAATTACTAGCCAACGTAAGCTTTCTACAATTCAAAGAAAATTGAGTATGCACTTTTATTATTATTATTATTATTATTATTATTATTATTATTATTAGCACCGCGTCTTACTACCCGTTCGTGTTATACGCACTTACGCTAATGTGTAATGGTAGGGTGATTGTGAGATGAAATGGAGGACCTACAGTTTAACGTGGAATCCGAACCACGGTGGAGGCCTGGCATTCCCCACATTCACAAGATGTCTTGTCAGAGGTTAAGGAAGGGTTTGGTGATCAGATAAATCTGTGCCGGAACCGAGGATTAAACCCCGGCCGCCAGCACAGAAGTCTGACACCTAACCCCTAGACCACCAGGTCACCTACTACAGTTATAAGTTTTAGTTTTAAAATTAACGTTCACATTCTGAATGAAGATGTCCCTGTGATTCTCTAAAAAAAAATATTGTAGAGTTTTCAATTAGATGGGTTAAGGTGTCAGTGTAAAGAGCATGAGTTAAATCCAGTGTTTTACAAGATTTTATATCAAACCTTGTTTTGCTAAAATAAATAAAATATTGTTACAGTAGAAACGTAGTTTAATTTTCTTAACATGGTGATATCAACAGTTATTGTTGAATATCTGTCAATGGTGTCCTGGGATTTAATGGCTACTTTTTCTATTCACTTAAAATGTTTATCATCTAATACCGCTACGCTCATGACAGATATTCAACAGCTGTTGATATCACCGTGGGAAGAAAATTAAACTTTGTTTGTACTGGAGTAATTTGTTTTTTGTGGAATACCAGGTCTCCACCGTGGTTCGGATTCCGCGTTAAACTGTAGGTCCTCCATTTCATCTCACAAGCACCCTATCATTACACATTAACGTAAGAGCGTATAACCCGAACGGTTAGTAAGACGCGGTTCTAGTAATATTTTTTTTTTTTGCCAAAAATATGTTTTGATATAAAAACTTTAAAAACACTGATCTCAACTCACTTTCCCTACACTCCCCGGTATATTGATACTTATTTGGTGTTTGTGGCACGTTTAATAAAAGGAAATTCTCAAGACTAAAGGAATCAGAAGGATATATAAAATAATCTGAAACAGGATTTATTTATGAAGAGGATGGAAAAGTTGAAGCCGGTGATGAATGACCCTGATATCCCCAGTTAGAATCCTGGCACTTACTTGCGAACACAATCCTGTTGGTTTGGGCCGTATTTCCAATTTGTGGGGGGAGGGCTAGAACTTATACAAAAATGCGGCCCCTTTCAAACAATCGGAGAGGTCAAGTATCAAGGAGTGCTCCAGGTAGTTTTCATGTAGACCTTCTACAACAAATTACCGGGTTTTATCAACCCTATTATCCAGGGCTAGTTGACCATGTGATAGACACAGGAGGGTCCTATAGACGTCCCAAAGCTCTACCCGGATAATAGATATAGTGGTTCATTAGTTCCTCTTACCCAAGGGCTTGGGACCTCTGTGATGAAGACAAATTCCAATATCTCCGCTCATTTGGTAGCTTGCCTGTCTACTCAGATAAAGGTCCTTAGTTCGATTCTTGGTATGGCTGAAACATGTATCATTAGTGAAATGTGGGTTTCCACTTTTACAGTGACGAGTTAACGGCTAAGGGTAGGATGTTGTGTCCTATATTTAAGTTAGTTTATAAGTCGTGTGGTGTTACAATCAGTCGGTTCAGAAAATGCACGTGGAATATCTCAAATAAATAAAGTAAAATATATATATATATATATGCGGGTCCCAAAGACGTTCCTAAACCCTTTTTTCAGATAAGAGAAACGCCGATCACCACGTGAACTAGTGAGTCCCTCGTATAGTGATGTGATCACACGGGGCAGGATGTTGCTTAATTGCTTTTTCATTTCCTTGATGGTAAAACATAGGCTGTGGGGATACATATGCATTTCATGTTATTACGAGTACAATGTGTTAATTTTGTAGTGTCTATAATTGCCTATTCTTTTGGTTTTTGCCCATTTCATGAATAATCACATTAAAGTGCATATTTCGGCTTTGGCCTCACTTTTTTTTACGGTATTGTTTTTTATTCTGAAAGAATCAAATTTATTAGAAATTGTAAGTTTCGGAATATTCGTTTGGAGAACGGTTTGAAAATCGACCCTTGTTAAATAGCTTCCAATAATCATAAATTGGGTGGAGGACAGAGAGAGGAGGGGAGAACATCTTTGGAGGAAACGGTATGCCGTTAGGCGAGAAAAAGTTCAACTCCTTTGGAAACAGCAAATGTGAAATATTGTCTCTTGACATCGTGTGAAGTAGAACTTATACTTTTCAAACTATAAAAAAATCATTATATCTGAACATATAACCTATTTCACTACTGAAAACTAACTAGTGATTAACAGCATGCTACCCGCTTCAGTGGTCGAATGGGGTAAGGCGTCACTCTTGCATTTGACTGGACTGTCGATGAAGGGGAGATTGAAATTTGTATCTTGGTTCGGTGTACCTAAGGAGTTTTTACTAAATACTACCCGCCTCGGTGGCGTAGTTGGCTAACGCGCCACTCGTGTTGAGCCCGACTGCTGAGGACGGGGAGATCGAGGTTCAAATCTTGGTTGGGTGAACTGGGGGTGGTTTTTACTAAATGGTTTTCCACTCTCCCTCCACGTGAATGCGGGTTCACTTCCTCTAATTCAACTTTCCCAATTCCTAATCCATTGGCGTAATTAGTACTGAAAGCGTATAACTCGAACGGGTAGTAAGACGCGGTGCAAATAATAATTTAAATTCTACCTTGTAGCACCTAAAATATTGGTGTAATTATTACAACGTACGCATACAACCCAAACATCTGGTAAGACGCGGTATTAAATAAATAAAATACTAGGCCTAGAATACATTTTACATTGCCTATTTGTCTTTTTCCTTGAATGCCAATTCTGATGCCTAAATCCTATATTTATAATACCTATTTGCCTGCATATTTTAAACATTTTTGGTGCCCTAAGATTCCATTCCCTCGTGATTACACATCAAACTGGAATCCGAGTTTGTTTTTACTCAAGCTCGGTAGAATATTTCGACAGCGACGAGATTCGTACCGCGTACCTTGGTCAGCTTTCCAATTCCTCCCGTGCAACCTCAATCTGTGTGGTTTCTCGCTCGACGAGTCAGGAACAAGTCGCCTCGCCTGACATTCATTTATCTGTCTGTACCTTTCAACAACCGAGACAACCTCCGTCTCTCAACACGTGGGTTTAGGCGAGCGGCTGTCACTCCTGACTCTGGGAGCGCACGGACAGAATAAAGAACAGGCGATTAAATTAGACGAAAATACTGTATATATTTTGTTTTAAATATTGGTTAGCCCGTATTGGTGGTCACAACACACATACTACATGCTCATCTAGTCTGGTTTATTGGTGACGAGGATGTCGGGGTTTGAATTCTGGCTGGGTGAAGTGGGGGTGGTTTAAAAAAATCCACCCTCCCCTCTCCACTCAAGTATGGGTACATTTACAATAAATTCAGCGATTTTAGTGCCTAAATCATTAGTTATTAAATGCGGGTAGTCCAAATGGGTAGTAAGATACGAATCAAAAATTATAGGTTTATAAGTAATTGATGACTTTTACGGGAAATATTTAACTTTAAAATAATATTAACCTACGGTCACAAGGGGGAAAATGTTTTTTTTTTGTTTGGATGATAACGGGAAGGTCAGGGTCGTGTGTACTGAGTAGTTTTTATTCTGAGGTTTTTTTCACTCTTCCTCTACTCAAATGTGGGTATATTTCCTCCTAATTATACCTTCCTAGTGGCCATATCATTATTGTGAATACACAGACAGTCCGAGTGGGTGATAATACGTTTTCCAATTATATTACATGGGTTGGAAACTTTACAAAACAAAATTTCCGACGCTTTTTATATTTTCAAGTGAATAATGTTTTAAAATACCACGCAGGCCATCATTTTATACAATTTAATTTATGATTCACTCCATACCTTGTTTAACTATCTCCACCCTATTTTTAGGCCATTATTTTGTGCTTACATATATATATATATATATTAACTCTTATTTCTTTGACCACATATTCAAACCACGTTGAGAACTAGATATAGATATATATTTACTATATTTAAAAAAAAAGCTTGTTACGTTGATTAGGGCAAGTTGAGAGGATGAGTGTGGATCGAGTGACGAAGCAAATATATGAAGTTAGAATATGTGGATCAAACAGAAGTCGTAGGCCATGTAAAACGTGGCTAAATATTGTAGATGAATGCGTGTAAAAGAGAAACATTAAGAGTTTTAAGAATAAAAGAGTATGTATGACTCAGTGTATAGATGATATTGAAGCGAAGGAAGCATGCAAGGAAAGGGGCGTGATTAGGGTACTTTAAAAAAAAAATAGACATAATTTTACAGTTGATATTTTTCTTGTACATCTTTAAAAGTTTTCAAATAAATACATTTGTTTTTTACTTTATTTTTTTGCCACCGCGTCTTTCACCCGTTTTGAGTGATACGCATATCTAGTAATCACGCTAATGTGTTAAGTACGAGTAAAGTTGAGTTTATGAGGAAGTATACTCGTATTCGAGTGGAGATATAGCGGTAAACCATTTAATAAAAATAACCCTGATTACATCCGACCGGGATTACAGCTCCAATCTTCCATTCACCGGCATTCCAGTCTATTAGGAGAGTAGCGCCTTAGACTATGTGGCCACCGAAGAGGGTTTTTACTTTGGTATGATCTTGGCTTGCTTATGAAGGTCCACTGTAGTGGGTGTCGCTCGTGGCAACCACTATAGTGGTTTATGTTGGCGAGATTTTATCCGGCCAGTAGAAAAGATTGGATGGCGACGTAAAGATAATTAATTGTTGTTTCGTCTTCTGTTGATAAGAAGCAGCGCGGATGAAACCGAACAATAAAGGTCCATCTTTTGTTGGCTGTTAGATCATCAAGAGATCTTTACCATACTCTTTGTATAGATTTGAGATTATTTGATGAAATAGTTTTTTTTCAATACTGTAGGTCCAAAAACTCGTTTTATGAATTATTAGAAATCTTTGAGATGCAGTATTTCACTACTACACTATTGGATCTTTTAATGGTGATAGCAGTTTCACAAATCTTGACAAATTGATTTAAATTAAGATGGCTGGCGTCAGTGGCTGGTGGCTGTAGCTCCGTGTAAACGTACCGACGCAAAACAATGGTCTTATAGGCAGTGGCGGCTCGTGTATAGGCACTGTGGAACTGCAACACCCCCTATCTCCACTTGATATTATCGATAACATTTAATATAATTAATCCTTTTTTCTTTAATTCTTTCTCTATTTTTATAGTACAATAAGCTTAATGTCAGTACTTCAGTAGCCATCCCCCAGTTTATGAAAAATATACAAAAATCTTTGTATGAAACTGTGCGCTTCACAGTGCCAGTGACGTGGTGTTTGACTGTTGTGCGCATAGGAGGGGGGTGGGGAGGAAGGCGGGACTGCCAGGTAAAGAGAGCACTGTAGCTCTCGCAGTGCCGGCTCTGGCGCGATGGTGGAAGGAAGTGTTTTTTTTTACTCGGCGTGTGTTGTGCTTAAAAATCGTGTACCATATTCTTGAATGTGATAAAGTGTTGAAGAGTGTAGAATTAGATTATTATTCTGCTTCCAGCTATTCCATTTGATTCATTTTTTTTCGGTTCCTTTATTTAACATAAAGACTAAATGTGCTTGCAGTACTTTCAATGGAGAAAAATTTCCTCAATTGTCACCCAGAGATCAAGGATAAAATTATTGAACTTTTTGCTCAAATTAAAACAAGAAGAATGGAGTTCATTTTTCAATGAAGGATCGAGCTTCAACTGTAACAATTTAAGTTAAAGTAAGTAAACATTTTTTTCTTGTTAAGATTTTATCAAGTTCCTGAATAAATTTTCTTTTTATACATGTTTTTTTCCCCCTTTACACAATTTTAAAACAAAGGCTAAAAAAAATTCTGGAGCAGCACCCTCACTAATTTTAGCTACGAGCCGCCACTGCAGGTGGCTTGATCGCGTCATGGAGTCATCGGTAACGTTGGCGAGCTTCTGGCCAGCTACAATTGCCCACCCTCGCTGCTTCTGTGGTCCCGTTCTAATGCACCAATTTGAACCAATGTATAATTAAAAGTGTCCCCATGTAGACACGCGCTAATGTAATACACGTTACATTCTCTGCTGTTTCTATCTTTGACTTTTCTCTCTCTCTCTCTCTCTCTCTCTCTAATATTTGTTCATAAACATCTGTTCCCATTCCTTCCCCCTCCCCCCTCCTAATAGCTTGTTATATCCACACACGCCTCCTCTTTTAATTTACAGGCGAGACATTTACTACATTTCTGACATAGAGCATACAAACTGACATAAATATTTTAAGAAATTCTCATGATGTATAGATATTAAAACAATAAAAAATAGTTTAACAGCAGAGTGACATTTAAGATCAAAGAGAAATAAAGCATGCCACAAATATCACTCATATTTGGAATCAAATCGAATCATTCATTAGAATAGTTTGATTGAATGCGAACATATCGGTGGCCGCATGTTCTAAGGCTTCACTCTCGCAATATACTGGACCGCTGATGACCGGGAGATAAAGGTTCGAATCCCAGTCAAGTCTACTGAAGGTGTTTTTTCCCTAAATGGCTTTCTACTCTATATCCACGCAAATGCTGGTACACTTATATATTCAACTTTACTCTACTAACGTAATTAGTACGTATGCACATCACACGAACAGGTAGAAAAACGCGGTGCTAAAAATGATTAAAAATATGATTACTATAGTAGGATCCTGGTAACAACAAATAAAAAGTTTGGAAATCACTCCTCTACAGAAATGAACTAAAACCACAGATGCATTATAAGGAGGGATGCGTGTTAAATGTGTTGCGACATATTTACAAGGGCAAGATACTTCAATGATAAAACGTGTCAAAAGCTTAAGTTCGCAAACCGCAAGATCTGCTGACTAGTAATGATTTATCAATCACAAATCCCGAAGGCTTTAAAGATTATACATTAAAATGTGTCCGAAGGATAAAGTCACCCCCTGGTGTGTAAATATTAATACCGAAGATTGTATCATAACCTAACCTCGAATCCAAATCTTCATCTTACCTTTAAATTCAGAAAAGAGAATCTGAATTATAGAAAAATATAAGAGTTTCAACTTTCACACATTGGTAACATTTTTTCACTACGATTGTGACTTTGTTCACATTAAGGTGGGATGGAAGATGGTGAGGGGAAAAACAGTGTTTTTGCAGTTTTTAAACTTTTTTTTCTAAAATAAATAAAATATTGCTACAGTACAAATATACAATTTAATTTTCTTCACATGATGACCCCAAAATTTCTTAAATATCTGTCAAGGGTGTCCTGGAATTTGATGGCAGCTTTTTCTCTTCATTTAAAAAGTTTCTAATCTAATGCCATTATGCTCATGACTTATGCAACAAGTGTTGATATCACCGTGTGAAGAAAATTAAACTATATGTTTCTACTTAAGAGATTTATTATATTTTATAAAAAAAAAGTTATGCCATAAAAACTGCAAAAACACTGCCCTTAGATCGTGTATCCCATCTCACCTTTAGTGTTAAATTAATAGTCGGGGATCTTGTTAGAGTTTCCTATAGTTGTATGGGACAAATCACTGGTAAGATCAATAAGGGCTGTACAAAATAACTAATATACAATTTTTTTTAAATAAGTCTCGAGGATTTAAAGATAAAAGAGCAGTTTAATTTACATATCGTTTTAACTTATTGACAAAATACTTTTAAAGAAACATCACATGTTAACAAATAATTACAAAAACCCCACGTTTTACAAATATTTCAAACTAAAAATTAAGACAAAATATGATTTAAGAATTATTTTTTTTAATCGAACGGCACATATGACTGGGAGGGGCTTTTACATCTAGGTTCGGTCGCTTTCACTGTAGACTATTAACCGCTCTGATGGCACAGAACGTTGCCCAGGGTACACCTATGGAGGTTGTCTACACGTAGGTACCCGTA
The DNA here is from genome assembly GCA_902141375.1 of Timema poppense. Lineage (NCBI taxonomy): Eukaryota > Metazoa > Arthropoda > Insecta > Phasmatodea > Timematidae > Timema > Timema poppense. Next base: position 32,243 of record CABFOV010002047.1, on the reverse strand, counting down.
ATGAGATGATGTGATGATAGTGGTTATGAAGTTGTGGAGTCGAGGTGAGTCTTGACCTAACTTAAACCAAATTTATCAAACCCTGGTGACCGTTGGGATCATTCCCCTTAAGGGAAAAATACCCAAGGTACCAGCCGTGAATCGAACCCGGGACTCCTAGGCTTGTAGCCAGGTGCACTGACCACTACATGAGGAGGCTGGTTGATTTAAGAAATGATACTGCATAATGGTTTTTGTAGATCTCACAAAAAGTCAAGATAATATCAAAACACTTGTAAATGTAATGTTCAACGAAAAAAGAAACTTCATTTTAAAGTACTCCAAATGAGGCTTTCAAATGACGCGTTAATGGTTTTTAAGATCTCATATTACGATTAATCAAATGCGATTTTAGATACGTCGCATCAAAGTGCGTTTTCTTTTATCTTGTTGCACTCGTCACTTATCAACAATAAAATTGGGATCATTGACATAATTTGTTTTTTAAAGTTTAAAATAAATTTTAATGTTTCTTAAAAAATGTGTATTGGTTTTACTAATTTATGTTTCAATGTTTTTTTAATAAATTATTTCATTCAATTTTTTTATGCGAAACATAAATTTAAAATTGCCAAGATTGAAAAGTCACTATATTTATACTATATATATCAAAAATTACAGGCGCAAGGAACATTGTTTTGTACCTGCTTTGGTGGCCGCATTGTCCAGGGCATAACTCTCGCAATAGACTAGACAACCGATAGCAGGGAGAATATGGTTCAAATCCCGGTCGGTATATACCGAGGATGGTCTTTCCAACTACCCTCCATGCAAATGTGGTATGTACGTCCTAGGAATTCAATTTTCCTCATCTCTTTAACATTTCATAATAATTAGTACATATGCTTTTAAAAATGGGTATTAAGATGTGAGATTCGATACCTTGGCTCAATCGATAGCTTGTCTGTCTATTGAGTTAAGGGTCCTGGGGTCGTTTCCCAGCATGGTCAAAAAATTTATCATTGTGAAATATGTGTTTACCTTTTCACAGTGATGAATTAACGGTCGGGGACTGGATGTTGTGTCTGTCCTGGTCTTAAGTTAGAGTAAAGGCCATTTGAAGCTACGACAGGCCTAGCCAGCCGGTAGTGGCAAATATATGGCTTGAATAAAAAACCGACCCAGGCCACAGGCGGGAAACAGTAATGGATATAAAAACATAAGATGTTTAAAAAAAAGAAGACAATTAAGCGCGGATGAAAATATAGGATTTTCTCTGTTATTATAAGGTGTTATTTTTCTCCCGCACCTCCCGTCCTTACTTGTGACGAAGCAAAAGTGAAAACAACGAATCCCAATTTATTTTAATTTTGATAATAGTGCACTTAAAAATGGAAAAATTGTATGAGAAAAAAAAGCTTTATCACAATCTTTAATTTATTTTTTTGTGCATTTTAAGTGAACTTTAAAATAACAAAATCATTTAGTCAACTACTAGTTAAATATTTATTTCTGAGAAAAAATATGGTTTCTATCCCACACTAGTGGTCACGTGTTCTAAGGTGCCAGACTCGCAACATAGTGGATTGCTGGTGACTTGAATTCGATGATAGAATATCGGTCGGGTGCGATTTCATACATGTGATTATACCTGTGGTTTTTCACATTTTATTTCCACGCAGATGCGGGTACGTTTATTCTAATCCACAACTTAAAAAATTGAACCGTTAATAAACATTGTTTGAAAAAAAAAAGTTGAATTTTTGTTGAAGAAAATCCCATGTGCGCAGAATGTTGAAATTATTACTAAAAATTCTCGGTTTTGTTTTCCTTTTAAATTTACCTACAGTCGTGAAGTTGTAAATAAGTTTTTACTTTATACGTTTTTAAAAACTTTGCTTAAAGAGAGAGAGAGAGAGAGAGAGAGAGAGTGTGTGTGTGTGTGTGTGTGTGTGTGTGTGTG
>CABFOV010002047.1:0-14904 GCA_902141375.1 Timema poppense | reverse complement strand
CCCCCCCAGTTAACCCGACCGAGATTCGAACCTCGATCTCAACACGACTAGCGCGTTAGCCAACTACGCCATCGAGGCGGGTGATTCAAGTGTAAGCCAAGCTTGTTAAAACTGTACCTGTGATATATATTCTGCCCCACTCTTTCCTCATTCGATTAATCATGAATAGGATCTGCTCTACATACCTCACATTGGAATGTGTTTCCGTTTATACCCGGCCAACGAGTGTTCTACCGGTTGATGAGAACAATTCCTCAGATACAGTTTCAACTGGCTCTGTCAACACTACGTGTCACGCCACTGATAATTTGTTTAAACATATATCTATTTTATTTTATTTTTTCCATTATTTGAAACATTATTAGCATAGGAATGTCGCAGTTATAAGATCATACATCGTAAATGGTCAGAAGTATATATATATATATATAGCCCTCTTCACAAAAATAAAATAAAAATTAATGCCAACGATGTCACAAAAGAATACTTAAAAGAAAATTAAGGATTGTTTGTGTAGTTTTGAAGTATCAGATTTATCATTCCATCTGACACCTTAGCTAAGTCGGTAGCATGTCTGTCTGCTAAGCTAAGGATCCCAGGTTCGATTCCCGGCATGGCTGAAAAATTTATCATTGGTGAAATGTGGGTTTACCCTTTCAGAGTGATTAATTAACGGCCGAGGATTGGATGTGTGCCTGTCCTAGTCAATAAGTTATATTATTAGTCATACAAAGCTATGACAGGCCTAGCAAACCAATAGTGAAACATTTTTTGTCTTTAATAAAAAAAACTGACCCGGAATATAGGCTGGAAACAGTAATGGATGTAAAAAAAAAAGAGTTGCCATTCCCATAAATAAAATTCATCAAATAAAATAAGTCTCCAGAAGGAATATAGAATTTAATTTTCTTCATAGGGTGATATCAACAGCTGTTGAATATCTGTCATGAACATGGCGACATTAGATGAGAAACTTTTTAAATTAAAAGAAAAAGTTGTCATTAAATTCCAGGAAACCCCTGATAGATATTCAACAACTGTTGATATCACCCTGTGAAGAAAATTAAATTAGAAGTATTTTGGCCAAAAAGGTTTTTTGTGCTAAAATTAAACAAATAAACACGCACACTTAGTTTATCCTGAAAGATAGCAGTCTTACCTTGACGGATTTTACCACGGCCCTATCTTAAAAGTTACACTATAGTGCAAACGTGCAAGGTAAGTTTTCTATCTTTCAGGGAAAACAAATTGTATCTTAACTTAAGTTTCCATCTATCCCACCTTAATATGACTCAACGGATCAAAGTCTTAAAAAACTTGCGTTGGAGGGCCCATGCTCTAATAGTCTCACACTTGTTTTATACGAGATTGCCAGTAATAAGAAGGTCGGAATTCAAATCCTGATCGGGTGTAATGAGGGAGATTTTTTCTTTTAAAAGGTTTTAGGATTTCAATCCTGGGTCCCGGCACAGATGTATCTGATTGCCAAAACCTTCCGCCACCTCTGACAAGACGTGTTTTAATCACAACTTGTGAATGTGTGGAATGCCAGGCCTCCACCGTGGTTCGGATCCCACGTTAAACTGTATGTCCTCCATTTAATCTCACAATCACCCTACCATTACACATTAGCGTAAGTGCGTATAACCCGAACGGGTAGTAAGACGCGGTGCTACTACTACTACTACTAATAATAATAATACAAGAAAGTGAATGGTATGATTGCTTTCTCTAGTAGTATATTATAGTTTGTGACAAATTTTCAAAAATAATTAGTCATCTAACCTCAAATTAAATTTATTACACTGTAACATCATGATATGATAATATTTCACCATTTGTTATCTAAGAGCTTCAATCAAATTCATAACACCCCGAGGAGAGACAAAATGGTTTTTGTGCTATGGGGTACATAAAATGTAAGAATTCAACAAAATCATGAGACTGAGAGTTTTCACAGTTACAATAATTTCTCTCTTTATTTGAAATTAAAAAAGTGTAATAAATCGAGAGTACACAACTCACCACGGTAGTGTAGTTTAGTGTTGCGCTAAGCTGCCGAGGACGAGGAGACCTGTGTTCTAATCTCACTCGGATGAACTGGGGTTGGTTTAGCCTAAATGGTTTCCCCATTTTCCCTTCACGCAAATGTGGGTTCTCTTCTTCTATATTCAACCTTCGCAAGTCTCTATATATCGAACGTAATGGAGTACAGGTTGAGCGAAAAACAAAAAAAGTTTTTGTTGTAATTAATGGCTTTAAGTACAGTTTTCCCAAAATGCTGAAGGACGGATGACAACAATGGACTTTTTGTAAGTGCTCTTGTAGGTGTTTTTTTGAAACTTTCCACCAATCATAGACTCAACTCCATAAACCCAGAAATGGGGGGTGAGACTCAATTCAATATTCCCCATTTAATTAGCATAATTAACGAATGAGTTTATCCAAACGGGTACAAAAGAAGTTATCGGTGAACAAAAATTCTTACCAGTTCTTCAGCCTTTGTCTGGTTGGCGACGTCCGTATTATACCCCCAAGAAGACACGACGTAGTTGTTGCAGTACTGCTCGATTTGCGTTGCGTACTGCCCCTCCAACAACTGGATCAACGCCTCTTCACCGACCAGGGCCCTCTTGCGCCTCGTCGCGTGGTCCGACGCCACAAGATAGACGCTCAGACAGCAGACCACGAGGAACACAGAACAGCGCCAAGTAGAGACCATGTTACCTCCTCGACCACCCGCCTCTCACTGACACTACCGGTCGGCGAGTTGGGTAATATAAGTCTGGTATCAACAACAGCGGGTTACAGCCGCGTTCCTTCCCATATGGCCTCGCAGGTAAGTAGATAACGCTTTAATTACGTTTTTTTATTTTTTATTAAAAGAAACGAATTAAATTTGACTATGCATGGAAGGTTTTTGTGTTGTTTTACCTCGATGTGTTTTAGCTCACAAAATCCACATCGGTGGTCACATCGTGATTTAATGCGTCAAGCTCATAATATACTGGATTTCCGGTGATGGGGAGATCAGGGTTTAAATCCCGGTTGGGTGTACGAAGATGTTTGTTTCTCTAAATTGTTTCTCAAGCAATATTGTTTTTAGCACCGCGTCTTACTGCCAGATCGGGTTATACGCCTATGTATTAATTACGCTAATGGTTTTAGTTATTAGGAAGGTATATTTAGAGGAAGTGTACCCGCATTTTCGTGGAGAGAAAGTGGAAAATCATTTTGGGAAAAATCACCCTCAGTACACCCGACCGAGATTCGAACCTCGATCTCCCCGTCATCGGCAGTCCGGTCTACTGTGATGGTAGCGCGTTAGACCATGCGACCACCGAAGTGGGTTCAAGCTATATTAACAAAGATAAAACCCGCTTTGGTGGTCGTATGGTCTAAGGTGTCAATTCTTGTGTTAGCTTGGCCTTCTGATGACGGGTAGACCGGTGTTCGAATCCCAGTCAGGTCCACTGAGTGTGATTTTTCCTCAAATGTTTTCTCACTCTCGTTCCACACAAATGCGGTGATAAAAAAATAAAAAATAGATAGTATTATTATTATTATTATTATTAGCACCACGTCTTACTACCCATTTAGGTTATACGCTTAAGTACTAATTACGCTAATGGATTAGGAATTGGGAAGGTTGAATTAGAGGAAGTGAACCCGCATTTTCGTAGAGAGAGAGAGTGGAAAACCATTTAAGAAAAAACTCAGTTCACTCGACTGAGATTCGAACCTCGATCTCCCCGTCCTCAGCAGTCGAGCTCAACACGACTAGCGCCAATAGATAGTAGCCGTGAACAATTCAAGAGATTAAGTTTTTTTAGCACCGCGTCATACTACCTGTTCAGGTTATACAACTGTGTACTAATTAATTTTATGTTTCAGACATAAGTAAGGTTGAATTTAGAGGGAGAGTGGAAAACCATTCATGAAAAACCACTCCCAATAAACCCTACCGGGATATGAACCCCGATCTTTTTGTCATTAGCATTCTAGTCTATTGCGAGAGTGACATATTATACAATGCGGCCACCGAAGCGAGTTTTAGAAACTATTTGATGGTTGGCTTGGAAACAACTTTGAAAGCAAAGTATCTATTTTGACTGTAATACAGTACTTATCTCTTAAACACTTATTTTAATGGTACAATTATGTCTTTATCTCCATCTTTGAAACTGTTTGCAAACAAAACTGGTACAATACGTTGCATTATGACGGTAATCCTCTCAAGTAATAAGAGATTCTAAACCAAGAATCAACACACACGTGTAGAAAGCACGATGTGTGTTGTAATCTATTTAGAATATAGAGGAATGGAAACCGTTTCCAGTAGCTCTTCGTCTACAAGGTAACTTGCATTATTCCACTATGGTATAGCTTATAAGATAGGACCATAGTGTAATGTGTCATGGTAAGACTTATAATTATTATTGGTTTAAAGATGTTCCAGAGGAAAAGTTGTAACATTGTTGTGCTCATTATTATTATTATTATTATTAGTCTATTAATTTCAAATTATTTAAATCCGGTGGAAAGAAGTGTAAAACTTATTCAAGTGTTTAATTTCCCTTAAAATTTAAAAGTCACCCATGCAAGGTATGAATGAAGCAGGACGTGTAAAGTATTTATATAGCACCAAAAAAAAAATTGGACTAAAGAAAACACATCTAACTTATTTGGTTTATTTTTATTCGAGATGAAACATAATAAAATGAAACAAACTAAGCGTGAAATAATTTACAACAAGTAGAAGATTCCCTCCTGAAGAGGTTTGTTTGCTAGCGACTAGTGATGACAAGGACATATATTTGTGTTAATGGTAATCCCCTCCATAGCTCCCTTCAGACGAAGAACTGAAATGATGCTGATTCTCGCCCCCATATTCTTCTCCCTGGTGGCTCTTCACGGGGACAGCCACGGGTACCTTGACGTGGACGGGGTAGGGCTTCTCGACAGGATAGGGTACAGGGACATGCTTCTCCACAGGAACCTTCACTGGGTACGGTACCTCCTTCTCAACGGGGTAAGGCACTTGCCTCTCAACATGTACTGGGTACGGCTTGGGCACGTGAACGGGGTACGGCCTGTCGTAAGGTACCTTCACTGGGTATGGGATCTCCTTAAATACAGGGTAAGGCACTTGCTTCTCCACTGGGTACGGTACTTCTTTCTCTACGGGCACTGGGTATGGCTTGGGCACGTGCACGGGGTAGGGCCTGTCGTAGGGCACCTTCACCGGGTATGGAACCTCCTTCTCAACTGGGTACGGCACCTTCTTCTCCACCGGTACGGGGTAGGGCTTGTCGACGTGCACGGGGTATGGTCTGTCCACAGGGACCTTGACGTGGACGGGGACTGGTCTGTCAACGTGGACGGCTACGGGAACCTTCACGTGGACGGGGTATGGCTGAGCGACGGGCACCTTGACCTCTACAGGGTAAGGGTGAGGGACTTTCTTCTCGACCACCACGGTGTAAGGTTTGGGCACGTGGACCGTGTAGGGTTGAGGGACGGGGACTTTAACCTCGACTGGGTAGGGGACGCGTTTCTCGACAGGGACGTGGACGGTGTAAGGCCGGTCTACGGGAACCTTCACGTGGTACGGGACGTGCTTCTCGACCGTGTATGGCACAGGCTTGTTGACCGTCACGTGCACGGGGTAAGGGCGGTCGACGGGCACCTTGACGGGATATGGTACCGGGTGTTCCACCGGGTAGGGCACCTTCTTCTCGATAGGAACGTGGACTGGGTACGGGTGGGGCACGGGCACGCCCACCTTGTGAGTGACTGTCACTGTCTTGGTGTGATGGTGGTGGCTGCCGTAGTCTCCACCGCTAAGTCCGCCGTATCCACCGCTAAGACCATAGCCTCCACTAAGTCCGCCATGTCCGCCGCTAAGTCCACCGTAGCCACCGATCAGACCCTCGTGTCCACCACTTAGTCCACCGTATCCACCGCTAAATCCGCCGTGGCCACCGCTCAGACTTTCATGGGCGTTGCTAAGTCCGCCGTATCCACCGCTAAATCCGCCATGACCACCGCTAAGTCCGCCGTATCCACCGCTAAATCCGCCATGACCGCCGCTAAGTCCGCCGTATCCGCCGCCGAAACCGTATCCTAGACCGTTGATGCCGCGTTTCTCCTGGGTCTTACTCTCCTCGCTGGTGGTTTCCCCCTTCCCCTCGCTGGCAGGCTCCACCTTCCCCTCGCTGGCAAGTTTCCCCTCCTCCGCCGAGGTAATGGCGACGAGGACCAACAGTGCAGTGCAGATCTGTACATATGACAACATTACAATTAAAATATTTTGTAGAGTTGGATAAAGGTTCATGTAGTAGGATTTTGGTAGGAAAAAACTTTTAGAAAACAGAAAAAATATTTTACTAAGGTAAATAATAAGAGACCTATGATTCAGTTAAAAGAAAAATAATATAAAGAAATTGACAGGGTACGAGTTGTACCTATGTCATTTATCAGTAGGCTGCGGATTTTGCATTAACAGTATGCCTATTTTTCCCTGTGTTAACATTGATATTCCAGTTTAACACACTTATTTTATGCAACAAATAACACAATTTAATCTGCCCAGCTTGATATCACATATTATTGCATATTTCAAAGATAAATACAGATTTTCACGAATATGTATAATATAATTGCAGTAGTGTTAACCATTTTAGAAAAACATTTCCTAAATTGTCAAGAAAAATTTAGAACCCTTAGCAGATGTTTAACTCCATTTATGTTTGAATTTATAGAGTATAAAGGGACTAGGAAAGTGTAGGCCATAGGAATGAAGTTTGTGAGGAGCATGTTAGCAGTCAGAAGGTTAAACAAGACTAGGAATGAAGTTATCCAGGAAAGAGTTGGGGTACAGAGGCTACATAATATAGTAGAGGAAGAAAGACTGAGATGGTATGGGCGTGTAATGAGGATGCTGCAGTAGATAAGATATTAGAATAAACAAAGCTGAGGTGATATGGTCATATAATGAGGATGTTGGATTACAAGAGATAGTAGAGGAAGCAAGGATGAGATGGTATGGTCATGTAATGAGGATGTTGGAGTACATGAGATAGTAAGTAGATTATAGAGTAAACAAGACTTAGATGGTATTGTCATGTAATGAGGATGTTGGAGTACATGAGATAGTAAGTAGATTATAGAGTAAACAAGACTGAGATGGTATTGTCATGTAATGAGGATGTTGGAGTACATAAAATAGTAAAGAAAGCAAGGATGAGATGGTATGGTCATGTAATGAGGTTGGAGAAATAAAGTATGCTAAAGAAAATTATGGAAATAAAGTATATAGGAAAAGGACCGCAAGGGAGGCCAAGAAAGAGCTGAGAAGAACCGACAGCAGAAATTGTGCAACTGATAGGAGAAGACTGGGGGAAGACTAGAGGAGGATGAAGGCATTTTACCAAACTGACCCACCGTAGTCTGGAAACAGTTGATGTTGATTTAAATTTATATTATTATTATTATTATTATTATTATTAGCACCACGTCTTACTACCCGTTCGGATTATACGCACTTACGATCATGTGTAATGGTAGGGGTGATTGTGAGATGAAATGGAGGACCTACAGTTTTAACGTGGAATCCGAACCACGGTGGAGTCCTGGCATTCCCCACATTCACAAGATGTCTTGTCAGAGGTGAAGGAAGGGTTTGGAAATTAGATAAATCTGTGCCGGGACCAAGGAATGAGCCCCGGACCCCAGCACAAAAGTCCGACACCTTTCCCCTAGACCACTAGGCCACCGGTAATGTTGATTTAAAGAAGTTACAATTGACCATATATAATGATTCGGGTAGGTAGTGTAAATTGCAACGATACCTGTTAAGTGAGCGGTTTAACTCTTACCTATAAAAAAAAATCGAACTTGGGAATGTGATTAATGTCGACGTGATTTTCGCTTGGCCTTTCGTCTATATCTTAGCCTAGACTCGACACTATTTTATATCAATTAGACTACAACTTCTAATCTATGCTGTTCATAGAGTTTCCCTGAGAGTTTTTTAGAATTAGATATCTAATCTTAAAATTAAGCGTAGTTTACTGAAGGTCAAAAAGAGAATGAATAATAATATTTAGCACCACGTCTAACTTACCTGTTCGGGTTATACGCTTTAAGTACTAATTACCCTAATGGATTAGGAATTGGGAAGGTTGAATTAGAGGAAGTGAACCCCCATTTGCGTGGAGAGAAAGTGGAAAACCATTTTGGAAATCCACCCCCAGTGCACCCGACCGAGATTCGAACCTCGATCTCCACGTCCTCAGCAGTCGAGATCAACACGACAAGTACGTTAGCCAACTACGCCACCGAGGCGGGTCAGAATGAATAGATTTTTTTTAGAAATACTCTCTCGTGATTTTAATTATATCTTATATATAGGTATTGTTTAATCTTACAAACAATATGGAAATTCTAATTTTGCCATGAAAATTACTTTGTGGGTACTTTACATAAGAATAAATTTCCAATTTTGATCACATCCCCGCAATTATTTGAGATACGAAATAACTTAGAATTGTAAAGTTGTAGCACTATTAAAAATTAAAAATCTCTTATTTGCAATACTTTTTTATAAAAACAATAGTTTTAATCTATCAGCTAAAATATGAGTACAAAATTTGCTTAGCTCTAAATTATATATATAAAAAAGGCTCGGTTAATTTTTAAAGTTGAACCAACGATAAAAGCCTTAGTGAGTGTCAAACAGTGTATGTGTCATTTATTATTCTAGTTTTTTGAGTGCTTCTGTAACAATGGATATCACTTTGTTTCACAAATCTTACTAGTGTTCCTATTTTAAGATAAAGGAGAAAGAAAGTCTGTGTGGTGCACCGTACCATTTAGTTTATAATTCCGTAAGAATGTTATTATTCAGTTGTAAATAGTTTATCCTCAACCATTGAAGTGAACATTTTTTATGCCCCATACCCACAGGTGATATTTTCGTACTTAGTTTATTATTATTATTATTATTATTATTATTACCGCGTCTTACTACCCATTCGGGCTATACGCACGCATGAAATGGAGGACATACATATAAACGTGGAATACGAACCACGGCGGAGGCCTGGCATTCCACACATTCACAAGTTATGATTAGTACACGTCCTGTCAGATAAATCTGTGCTGGGACCGGGGATTGAACCCCGGACTCCTAGCACAGAGGTCTGACATCTTACCGCATAACCACCTGGTCACCCTAGTTCATTACATAAACTTGTAACGAAATAATGAAGATAAGCAGAAAGGTCTAACAAACCTTTTTGGCGTACAACATTCACATTTTAATATATTATTAGTATTATTTTATAAAGTATATTAAACGAGAGAGCTGAAGATCACGACTTGACGTATGAATACGTTAAAATAGATCTAGTAGTTCTTATTGCTTTAAGATATGTCCAGTCCTAAGTTAATTATGTTACATAATAAAGTTGTATTGTACTTATAGTGACCTGGTGGTCTAGGGGTAAGATTTCAGACTTCTATGCTGGCGACCGGGGTTCAATCCTCGGTCCCGGCAAAGATTTATCTGATTGCCAAACCCTTCCTTCACCTCTGACAAGGCGGGTATTAAGTACAACTTGTGAATGTGAGGAATGTCAGGCCTCCACCGTGGTTCGGATTTCACGTTAAACTGCAGGTCCTCCATTTCATCTCACAATCACCCTACCATTGCACATTAGCGTAAGTGCGTATAACCCGAACGGGTAGTAAGACGCGGTGCTAATAATAACAATATATTGTACTTCTATTTGTTAATTGTTATACTTGATAGTAAAACTACTCTCGTTAGTTATTTCAATCGTAAATGATACGCTCGTAATCAGGGAAAGAAAGTCGGCATTTTCTCCACGTGTGGGTACCTTTGTAACGTATTTAACATTATATGACAGTCTTAAAAGTGTCTAGCTCTACTTTACTAACACTCGCACCAGTGAGCAAATATGTTTTCTCTTAGCACCGCGTCTCACTACCCGTTTGGGCTACAGTCTACAGTCCAGTCTATTGCGAAAGTGACACCTTAGATCATTCGACCACCTACGTGTTCTGAAGTGTGCTAAAGCATCAGCTACCTCTGGTTTGCCGCTGATGGGGAGCTCTATCTTTGAATATCAGCTTGGTATACTGAGGTTTTTTTTCCTCTTATCTCAATCAAATGATAGTACATTTCATCTAAAGTATAATTTCCTCATACCTAATAAATTAGTGAAGTCAGAATATATGCGTATAACCTGAACAGGTAAATAAGACGTGGCGATTAAAAAAAACCACTTTCTTATCAATCTGCCCTTGAACATTTTGGTATTCTCGTGCCCTCTCGTGCCTCTTGAAACCCTAAAATATCTTCTATAGTTAAGTAACACAAATAAACTGAGAACTCTAGGCTGTTGTAAAATGTCCAAAAATTACTTTTCTCACAGAAGAAAGAAAAAACGAAAATAGAGCTATCTAATGATCACTCTTATCATTAAGTACTATTTGTTTATTGTGAACACTTCACTAAAATATTATGACTATTATATCTATCATATATTTGATTGTTTTCACTCTTTATTATTATTAATTATTTCTATTACACGATTCGGTGGTCATATGGTCTAAAGCCCTACTCTCGCAGTAGACTATAACCCCCATGACGGGGGGATCGGGGTTTGTATCTCAGTCATGTGTACTGAGGGTGGTTTTTCAAACTAGCACTTTTAAGGTGTGAGCTTAAGAAACGCGAGTTAAGGGCAGTAATTTTTGCAGCCCTTAGAGCAAAACATTTTTTGGCCAAAATAAATAAAAAAGTTATCCATTAGAAACATAGAGTATAATTTTCTTCACATGGTGATATCAACATTTGTTAAATATCTTTTAACGGCGTCCTGGAATTTAATGGCAACTTTTTCTCTTCATTTATTAAGTTTCTCATCTAATGCTGCTATACTCATAACAACTGATGATATCACCATGTGAAGAAAGTTGTACTATATGTTTTTTTCTGGAGAAATATTTGGTTTATTTTGTAGAAAAAAAAGAGGGGGTTTTAATATATAAAAAAAAATGCAAAAACATTGGCCTTTTCTCGTGTTCCTTACATTTCTTTGATCAAATAAAATGAAAATCAGCAAACGATCAGCCGGTACTTACCACAGCCCTCATGTCTGGTCGTGTGTTGTGTATCAAGACCCACTCTAAGGACTGGATGCATGTGCAGGGGTCTCCACATGTCTTATATACCAGCGGTAACAATCAGTGCGGATACTTTCTTCACCTGACACGGAACTTTGCACGCGAGGAATCTTGGAGATCATTGTTTCCTTCCCACTTAGACACTTCTGTGAGGTAGTCATTAACAAGAGGCACCACTGAACTTTACAGTAGCCTCGTGGTTTCTTTGGTGCTGACTGACAGCTCACAGCTGACGGATGGCGGCTTTGAAAAATTACCAGACCAAATTATGTAGCCCAACGCCAATACCATATGATCTGCAAACACATGTGCTTAGCAGCTGTCAGTTCCGACAGTCAAAATTTAAGTATATACCTAAATGTTGACTGTCAGAAGTCAGCTGTGAGCTGTCAGTCAGCACCAAAGAAAGTCATGGGCCTACTGTACCTAAATGTTGACTGTTAGAAGGTAGCTGTGAGCTGTCAGTCAGCACCAAAGAAAGTCATGGGGCTACTGTACCTAAATGTTGACTGTCAGAAGTCAGCTGTGAGCTGTCAGTCAGCACCAAAGAAGCCATGGGGCTACTATACCTAAATGTTGACTGTCATAAGTCAGTTGTGAGCTGTCAGTCAACACCAAAGAAGCCATGGGGCTACTATACCTAAATGTTGACTGTCAGAAGTCAGCTGTGAGCTGTCAGTCAGCACCAAAGAAGCCACGGGGCTACTGTAGCACAGTGAATCCAGTCCCAATACATTATTAATACACATGGGGGGTCTAAGGCATCCCTGTTGTGTCAAACTGGCTTTCTGAATACGGAGAGATCGGGGTTCCAATCCTTGTCGGTTCTACTGAGTGTGGGTTTCCCACTCTCCTTCCACGCAAATGCAGGTAGATTACCTCTAAAATTCTTCCATCCTCATCCCTACCCCATTAAAATGATTATCATTTATGAACCGCCTTGGTGGCGTAGTTAGGTAATGCACTAGTTTCGTGTTGAGCTAGACTGCGTAGGATGGGTAAATTGTGGGTTCGAGTCTTGGTCGGGTGAACTGGGGTTGTTTTTTCCTAAATGGGTTTTCACTCTCCCTTCACTCAAATGTGGGTTCACTTCCTCTAATTCAACCTTCTCAATTACTAATCCATTAGTGTGATTAATACTTAAGCGTATAACCCGAACGGGTAGTAAGATGCGGGGAAGTCCTCAGAAGAGGGGTAAAAAGAGAAACATTTTGGTTTATGATTCTTCTATACAAAGCAAACAGTATCGGAGAAGTCCTTAGGAGGAACTGTCTTCTGCACTACGTCATAGGAGAAAAGGTTGAGGGAAAGAGGAGCTTAGGAAAAAGGAGGATTCAAATATTGGATGGCTTGAAGGAAAGAAGAAAATTCTGGGAGCTGAAGGAAGAAGCAGAGGACAGGACACATTGGTGGTCAAAGTTCATAGACAAAAGGAATGAACTTGTCATAAGACAGAACACCTAATAATAATGATAATAATAATAATGCCTATTATCTGAATGGGTGAAAAGACGTTGTGATAAATAAATGGTACGGAACTCCGCACGGACTTTCTCGCTCTATTGTATGAAAATGAAGATATTTACTCAAATCTCGTAATACATGTGAAACGAATTAATATACACTAGCGAACCCAAGCATAAATTGCACTTACGTAAAACATCTTTAAGTCCCGGTTTTAAATTTTATAATTTTGTTTTTAAAGAATTAATGTCCTCATTTGTATGTTTGGACCGATAAAAAAGATCAATGTTGGGTTCACGAGGGTCAACACTTAATATTAAAATTTCAACTTCCGGTTAAAATTTTTGACATTTTTTTAGGTGTTGCAAATCTTCATGCCATCGCATTGCTATTAAATTCCTCATTTATAAATTTTGACCAATAAAAAATGTAAATATTGACTATTGAGTCTAAAATGGATATAAATAATGGTTGTACAAACATTTCTAACGGGTTTAAGGAAAAACAACAAACTTTTAGAGACTTACTTATATTTAATTAATAATTACCCTATGGCATTGGTGAATTATTGCGCTAAGACTTAAGTAGTATCTCTTTACAACTAAAGCTCACAAAATTATATTAATATATTTGCCAATATCTCAGAATTTTTTGGATTTATAAAAATATATTACGTATAAAAGTTTTTAATTTTTAATAATACTAACATTTTTCAATGATAAGTTATTTAGTATCTCAAATAGTTGCTGAGACACGGAAGTTCCAGCTTCTGTAAAGTACCTTAAAATTAATTTTCATGGTGAAATTAAAATATCCAGTTTATTTATAATCTTAATCAACACCTAGATACGAATTTTAATCAAAATCGTTAGAGTCGATTTTGAGAAAATCTATTTTTTCTCTTTTCGACCTTTCTTAAACTACTCTTAGTTTTAAGTTTAAACAGACACACAGACAGACGTCATTGCAAAGACCACTTTTTATGGTTTGGGGGGTCTTGAGACGTCAACATCCATCAACATTTTAGTTTAGATTTTCTTTTGCGGTTGCAATATTTATACCTTTTGTGTTCAAAAAGTTAAAAATATATATTTAAGTATAGCTTGAAAGTTATTGGTTTTATAAAAATATGCTTATAAAATATTTGTATTATAAATAGACCTATTTATTTTTAACGATAAGTAATTTCATATCTCAAATAGTTAAGGAGATTATATAAAAAAAGATAATTTATGCATCAGACTGGAGCCCTTAAAGTCATTTTGCCGAAATATTGAGAGAAGCCATTTTGTTTGGAATATTTATAAATGCTTAGAAATGAAATCGACTTTTTCTCTTTTTGCCCTTCAGTAAGCTACCCTTAATTTTAGGGTTAGATAACCAATTCCAAAAATCCCTCGAGGCAGCCCTATGAAAACCCTAGATACCAAGCTTTAGGCCGATCGATAAAATAGTTTAGGCTCGGTTGGAGATACAGACAGACGGACAGACAGATGGAAAGTCAAAAACCACTTTTTTGGATTTGGGAGGTCATGCATGATACGTCAAGATTCATCCAAATCTTGAGTTCGATTTTTTTTACTATCACAATACTTTCTCTACCTGTAAAATAGCGAGAAAGTAAGAGATGAGACTTTCTAATCTTCAATTCTTCTTACAATAGTTATTGTTTATATTTGAGTATATTATAGTGAATTTGAGTTAGGTTATTTTTCCCCATTCATTTTCAGAAATATGTGTTCAGATTATCCGGAATTTCGGACTACTGTAGTTTGATCTAACTGTATTAAGAGTAGTTGGGGGTGCGATGTTCCCTTTTTCAATTCTAAGCGAACTCGAATCAAA
Organism: Timema poppense; assembly: GCA_902141375.1. Lineage (NCBI taxonomy): Eukaryota > Metazoa > Arthropoda > Insecta > Phasmatodea > Timematidae > Timema > Timema poppense. The sequence continues at coordinate 378 of CABFOV010002047.1, read as the reverse complement.
TATGTGAATCGAATCGAGGTTCGAATATTTTTTGTTGTTGTTTTAGACTTGGGAAACTTTATTCATAGCAGACATTTGTTTCGAAGCCAAATCGAAGTTTCGCATCTTCGCACACCCCTAATTAAGAGTGGGAGAATACTCGAAAAATTTGAGTCTATTTCGGGTTTTTGTTCGAATCCCGTTCGATTTTACTTTTTTACACACAAATCAAAGAATGTTTGAGTAGGCGTACTCGGAAATTTCAAATTTATTTTGAAATTCTTTGAGTATATATATATATATATACTTATCTGTATGTATCTATATGTATATCTGTCTTATATTTATATATATATACATATATATATATATTTGTGTATATCTGTCTTTTATATATAT
>CABFOV010002046.1:84389-95696 GCA_902141375.1 Timema poppense | reverse complement strand
TCAGCCATTCTTAACGCAATATTTTATAGATTACCCGTGGGAATAATGGCTAGTAAAAGTAATAATAGGGTGTATGTTTGTGTGCCAATCCCCTTTTATAATGTTTGGATTCATCGACGGGTTCCAGCAAAACTCGTGACAAACATTGGCCCCTCCCCTAAGACACTTCCAGTTTATATGTTTCTGTCATGGTCACACCATTTTGAACCAAGGGTTGCGAGAAGTTTGAACAAAATCAACGTTTGAACAAAATCAACGTTTGAAAGTGCTTGCTTGCGATCACAAAAGTAACATAATAGTGTTGAAGCTATTAATAATCCTCAACTTTATTCCTTAGAAGAGAGAATTACTCGGCTAACGTTGAGAGTATTATAAATTGGGCTTGGATTTCAACTGAAAGGAGCAAATAATGTTAAATACACTAGCATTTGTCAGCATATAGGATGCAACGCCACTTTCATGGAAAACCATCTATGAGAGAATCCTGCTTTCATTCAAACCTGAGCTCCGACCTTCCAGATCGGAGATCAGCTATACAATAATAGCTAGGCTGTAGAAGAAGATATCAACCTTAATCAAGTAATCTTGTATATGCCATCGTCTCCCTTGTTTCGTGCTTGAATTTATCCCTGTATTATTTTTTTCAATTATCCTCACAGATATTCAATGTTCTTATATTGATATATAGTGTAGAGGCGAATGTATAAATAGTTTTTCCACGTTTTGCTGATCAAACCTTAACACCTACCTAAGCTTAGAACCCCCAATTGCTAATCACTTTAAAAATAATAATTTAAGAGGTTTTTTTTGTTAACTTTGCCTTGACCCTTTGGAAAGAGAACTATTGGGATTGCCAAAAAAACTGAGCTCAAGATTTTGATAAATGTCAAACCCTGAAATAAAAAAAGTATTTTTCTGTTTGTCTGTTTTTATCCCCACCTAAAACCCAAACTATTTTGCCAATTGAGCTCAAACATTGTATTTAGGGTGTTCATAAAGTTTATACTGGGAATTAGGTATCCAACCCTAAAATTAAGGGTAATCTACTGACGGGCAAAAAGAGAAAGAATCAGAATTTCCCTAAATCCGTTCTATCTTGATTAAATTGTATCTACACACTGTTTAACATTACAAACAAAATGACAACTCCCTTTTCCCCATGAAAATGAATCAGGTGGTACTTGGCATTAGCAGACATTCTCAATTTTGACCTTATTTCCACTGCTATTTGAGATACGAGATAACTTATCATTGTAAAGCTGTAATACCATTTAAAGTAAATATTCTTTTATTGAGATCTTTGAAAATGTGAAATTGATTGCTATATTACTTGATGGACAAAGATGTTCCTCTTTTCTCAATGTTTGTGTAACAGTGTATATTTTTTTGTTTAACAAATCTTACTAGTTTTTAGTAGATATACAGTAGCCCCGTGGCTTCTTTGGTGCTGACTGACAGCTCACAGCTGACTTCTGACAGTCAACATTTAGGTATATGCCTAATTTTTACTGTCAGACGTGACAGCTGCTAAACACATGTTTTTATAGATCATATTGTTCGGCGTAGGGATACATAATTTGGTCTGATAACTTTTCAAAGCCGTCAGCTGTGAGCTGTCAGTACTGTATGTTTTAAGATAAAAAGAGAAAGTATGTGCGGTACATCGTACCATTTATTATTTCTTGGCAAGTCAGTAATGTGGCATTAAATAAATTAGTGTGCACCATAGTGATAACTAGTTGATGATAAAGTTTTAAGGGATGGCAACCCTCAATCGATGGAGGCAATCGGGTGTTTGAAGTAGGGTTTCATGGTAAAATACAAATGCTATACTCAAAATGGCATTAACCATTACGTTAGTTCTCTCAAGCCTTCTCATCAAAGAATGTCAGTGAAAGGAATAGGTAAACAATTGTTGGCGGGGCCATATGATGGTATTTTTTTTTATTAAATGTGTATTTGTAAATATTTTTGATAGAAGACTTCAAGTTTATGAGGGAACCGTAACATTATAACCTTGTACCCAACCATTTATAAAATTAAAATTAAATTAATAGAAATTAATGTTTGCCAGTAGAATGTTTTGATCTTGGTACTCCTTCTAAAACACAGTTTAGATGGTTACTTTTTTTTTTTTACATTTCCTAGACCATTTATCTTTTTATCGACATATGTAAAGAGAGCTCTATCTACATCTTATATTTATATTTTCTTTGAGTTTACCTTTTCCCAATTTTATATACTAACTAATCTGGAATTTACACCTAAAAACTAATGTCCTTAATCTTCTTTTACTTTTGAATTTAAACCAGTTGGTCCGCCTTCGGGTATTTTATTTGCCCGCCACCCTCTGCCGCTAGATCCCTGAGCAACCACCTGGGACATGTTTTCAGAGTTTCTAAGGGCTCCAGCGGCGACATTGGTTAGTAGAGGTTGTTGACCGACACCTTAGCTCAGTCTATAGCGTGTCTGTATACTGTTTGTTATTAGCACCACGTATTACTAACCGTTCAGGTTATATGCACTTACGCTAATGTGTAATGGTAGATTGTGAGATGAAATGGAGGACCTGCAGCTTAACGTGGGATCCGAACCACGGTGGAGGTCTGGAATTTCACACATTCACAAGTTGTGATTAATACACGTCTTGTCAGAGGTGAAGGAAGTGTTTGGCAATCAGATAAATATGTGCCGGGACCGAGGATTGAGCCCCGGACCCCCAACACAGAACTCTGACACCTTACCCCTAGACCACCAGGTCACCGTCTGTATACTGAGATAAGGGTCCCGGATTAGGTTCCTGGCATGGACGAACAATTTATCATTGGTGAAATGTGGATTTACCCTTCCATAGTGGTGAATTAACGACCAGGGGCTGGATTTTGTGTCTTTTCTATATTTAATTTAGTTTATAAGTTGTGTGATGATATAATCAGTTGGTACAGAAAGTGCCCGTTAAATACCTCAAATAAATTAAATGATTTTTTTTTTAGTAGAGGTTATTTTAAGGTTTTGCTAAAAAAAACTCAAGCTTATTTTGTAGTAATTTGTTTTCAAGTAAGTTTCTTCCGCCCAGTATCACAGTTTTTATTGTTAAATGTTTCTTAGGAAGGTGTGTAATTAAAATTGGCATAGTTGTTACAGATACGTTTATAGATAAACTGTCCTGTTGGTGGCCCCTTCACAGAGGTTCAAGGGGATAAAGGGATCCCCCACAGGTCTAAGCTGGAAACCCAGGGTTGTTTTACGAGAGTAGAGAGCTATCAGATGCACGCCGCTTAGAAGTTATTATAATGTGACATAATATATAATCACATAGTCAATTAATCATAATTAATTTCATGGTATCCACTTCAACGGCTGAATGGTCTAAGGCATCACTCTCGTGTTAGAGTGACCTGCTGATGACGGGGAGATCGGAGCTCAGATCCCTATCGGTACTATTGAGGGTGGTTTTCTCCTATTGGTTTTCCACTCTCTTTCCACGCAAATGCCTCCTTCCTCATCCTTACCTAATTAGAGTAATGTATATATAATGCGTATAGGTAGTAATATGGTAATTTATTTAATATATGGTTATTCTTTGGAAGGCAAGAAAACCCAACTACCTGACGACAAAACTGAACCAAAAATAATATTACAGTACTCATTACGTGATACCTAGATGCATGCAAGTAGTTTGTAATTAATACAATACTAAACCGATATACAGGTACTGACGAGTTTAATATGATTTGTAGTTTAGGAATCTGCGCCTACAAAACTACGTCACACGGACTCCATGAGAAATTATATGGATGGTGACCCCCTGGTTTGCCCCCGACTATACTTCTGTTACAAGCATTCAGATAATTATTTTTTAAGTCCTTTTCGTGTAAAAGGCCTTTTAGAAGATACAAACACGTGTTTTTGGTTTGTTTTTTGCTGTTAAGATTGACAACATTTTACTATTTTATTGGGGTTATGGTGTAAGTATTAATACTATTTATCAAAAGTGGCAGCTGAAGATAAGATGACCTGATATATCAACACGTGTAAGTAGATCTAGTAACTTCTAGCTGTCGAATAAGGTCCTTACTATTAAAATTAGACTGTTCTCTCCCCTAAGGGTACTACCAACGTAATTTTAATGTTGTTCTAGAGGAGCACAGAGTAGCCAACCCAGTGCAATTTATATCCTAGTATACTAATCTACAGTTCAATGCGCCGCTTTTTGGTTTGTGTGGCTATGGTCTCCTAGCGACCGTCGTCATGGTAACCAGCACCGCCCAGGGACGCTGACTGTGGTCATATTGTTAGGCCTCGACTACTTTGTTTACCAAAATGTCACCAGGAAAAGTTAGAAACACGCGAGGAAATTAATATACGAGTCTTGTTTCACTTGAACTTTATGAAATAGGATGAGGGTATGCACAGTTAGACAACACATAGTAAATATTACATTTCAAACTCCAATAAAATATATCAGAAGCGTATTTTTATTTTGTTTAAAAGGGTAATTCTCTATAAACCGCCAATGTGGTAAAGTTCAATGAAATGTTAAAAGTTAGGTGATGAGGAACTCTGAGCTAGAGATTTCATATTCAAATACATTATATTATATATTATAATATAATAATCCCATTTACGGTCACTGAAATTACGAGAAAACGGCTGAATCAATTTTTATAAATGAACCCTCGTTTTAAAGGTTAGGAATCCAGGATGTCAGAAAAAAACCCAGCAAATTCCAACATTAACATTATTTTACTAGCAAATTTTCATATTTTCCCTTCTGTGTAGGCAGCAGCTCATCTGTACAATCATTTTTTGTTTACATAACCATGGAAACCATGATTTATTTGTGTATGATTGTTTATCGGTAAGTAAAATATTTATCTTTGGTTAGAGACAATAGTCACTCGATTCTTACTTAAAAACAACAAGTAAATAAATGACTGGGAGACGGCTCGTTAAAGCTCTCTTCATGGTGTGATTGGGAAAATGTACGTTTTGCTTAAAATTAAACACCGAAAACTAGAAAGTCTAGAGGAAGCTCATTCTATAGAACTTTCCCCAATAAAAAGTTTTGAACACATTTTAGCGGGATAACACACATCCATCACTGCAACATTAGTTTGATACACTTGCCTTCGCTCGAGCTTCAACTGTATAGGGAACATTTAAATTGCAATCCCATGGATGGAAAACTGAAAAGTAATGGGTTTTTTTTTATTAAATATCAATCGGATTCATCATTAAAGTGTAATTTATTAACACAAGGCTACTTAAGCTCCACTAACCTAGGAAATAAAATTCAACAATTAATCAGTAAACCCTAATTTACACCAGTTTAAATTGTAAGAGTTGTTGATGCTGGCTGGTATCGAATTGTCATAGTTAATTCCAGGACAAAACACAACTATTAAAACTAAAGCAACATTTAGTGGTAGGAAATATCCAAAATTGTCAAAGATATAGTTTAACTCCACCCAGAAATTGAGTCTTGAACACTATCTCAGATATTTATGATAAACATGCCACCCCCACCAACAACAAATCTATACACTTCGCATATCATTAAAGGGGAAAACTGTGATAGCAGAGGAATCTATGATAATTGTAACGTCTAACATGAATAATCAGACTGAAGAAAGGTGAAATATCTGTGGATGGCACTTGGAAGAAACGTAGCATTTTCCACTATCTATTTTGTTGTTGGTAAGATTATTGATACAGAAATAAAATCATATCACTCATGGAAAAGCATAACAAGCTGTGTTTTTTTAGCACCGTGTCTTACTATCCATTCGGGCTATACGCCTAAGTATTAATTACGCTTATGGGTTATGAATTGGGAAGGTTGGATACAGAGTAAATGAGCCCGTATTTGCGTGGAGGGAGAGTGTAAAACCCTCCAGGAAAAACCACCCCAAGTTCACTCGAGCGAGATTCGAACCTCGATCTCTCCGTTTAGCTCAACATGAAACTAGTGCATTAGCTAACTACACCACTGAGGTGTGTTGAATTTTTCTTCTTAGACATAATAATTTTTTAATATAAAGCTAGTGGGAGCAGAAACAATATTCATTCATTCGAAGATAAAAACTAATCTAGAATACACTAAATTATTTGGATATGGAAACTTGAAGAGCTACAAAAGTGTTTTTGACTTAGATCCTTACAAACGTAAACTATTGACCAAAATGGAATCCATAGGACTATACCAGAATAGATTAGGAACTTATTTACGATAGTGTCAAAAAAGCTTTGGGGTGGACTGATATTATGATCGATAAGATTTAAAATTACCTTGGCATTGTTCTATGAGATAGCAGCGTTGAAGGTAGTTTCGGCCTCTTTTTTTCACCTTTCAGCAGGAGATGATTAGCCGCTTCAATAAAGCTTTCCTCAAGAAAATTATAGTTCTTACCAAAGAGATAACGTTAATGGTAAGCTATAAAACTAAACTATAAACATAGTCTCTTGATTTAGCTAGAGCTCTAAAGTCAATATACGAAGTATTTACTGTTTCAGATATTATTTCTAAATGACCCGCCTCGGTGGCGTAGTTTGCTAACGCGCTTGTCGTGTTGAGCTCGACTGCTGAGGACGGGGAGATCGAGGTTCGAATCTCGGTCGGGTGAACTGGGGGTGGTTTTTCCTAAATGGTTTTCCACTCTTCCTCCACGCAAATGCGGGTTCATTTCCTCTAATTCAACCTTCCCGATTCCTAATCCATTAGAGTAATTAGTACCTAAAAAGCGTATAACCCGAACGGGTAGTAAGACGTGGTGCTAAATATTATTATTATTTCTAAATGCCCACGTGGAATGATCCAGAACCGTAATGAGTCATTCAATCTAACGAACTGGCGTCATTATCCAAAAGAATTGTATGTGTGGCCAACTGCACTGAAATTGGGAGTTATGGATTATACGTGCTATTTCTATTGTATAAATAATATGTAAGCTGAGTTCCTCAAGAAGATGAATACTATAATCCGTAAACGACACACTAACCGGTACAAATAAACTTGATATACGACGCATAAAGATGTGAAACAAGTGCAGAGCACCATAGAAGAAAAACACATCGAATATATCAAAGAGGTAAAAGAAAATTGAAGAAGACAAGAACACTAAAGAGAAAAGTGAAACCCATCCGGGTGGAGGCTTTTGACAAGACTAAAGAAAGTTGCTTTTTATCAGAGTGATATGTAATCTTTGTGCCTTATTTTATATATGGTTTATTTTTATAATAGTTCTTAGTACTTAATTGTATATAAATAAAATACATTTACAATCAAGTCAATGTTCTGATTCATTAACTAATTTAAAGACCCTTATCTATGTAATAAACTAAAAACCATTATAAAACTTGTGTTTGAAAAAAACAAATAAGTAATACTAGTAATAATAATAAACTTTAAATAGATCCAAATGTTAAGAGTTTAATTACAAGACTAAAATAATATATTAAATTAAATTTTATTAATTGTTTAACAATCAAACATACAATATCCTTATTCTATCATGAACTAAATGACATTAAATCAAAATTAACGATGGTTAAATATTTTAAAAAAATCAAAATAACAACCATATGGAAATGTATCTATTTGTTATATAGAAAGATTATACTTTTTTATTTGTAATGAAGTAGGAGAAATAAAATAGAACAAAAATTCCAAAATAGTTATATCTTAGAGGTTGATGTATCTTCGAGGTAATGTGGTTCTGCGCATGCGCATTCGTCAATGAGTGGTAGAAATTGGACTTTACATTAACACTTAGAGAACGTAGCTGTACAATCTGAGAAACATAGAAGAAAGTTCTGATTCTCATAAACATACATTGTACTCAGGTTTCTTATTACACTTGTTCCCAAGCAGGGGTTCACGAACCGGTACTGGACCACGGGATCAATGCTTCTGGTCCGCAAGGAAATAGTTCTTGCCTGGAGTATATATATATAAGTGGTAAGACACGGTGCTTACATATATAAGCACCATGTCTTACTACCCATTTGGGTATAAGCTTATATACTAATTACGCAAATGGTTTTAGAGATGAGAAAGAGTATATTTATAGGAAGTGTACCCTTATTTCCGTGGAGAGAGAGTGGAAAAAAACTAAAAAAATCTCAGTACACCTGAACGAGATTCAAACCTCAATCTCTGCGTCATCAGCAGTCTAGTCTACTACGAGAGTAGCACGTTAGACCATGCAGCCACCAACGCGGGTCCCTAAGTTTTAAGTTTAATATAGCCCAAGGACGTTAACACCAGAAGCATTAACGAATGGTCCGATAACTTAACTCGACCGGTAGCTTGTCTATCTACTGAGCTAAGGTTACCGGGTTCGATTTCTGGTATGGCCTAAAACTTTGGTGAAATGTGAATTTCCCCTTTCACAGTGATTAAATTAACGACGTGGGTATAGTTGTTGTGTCGGTTCTAAATTAAAGTTTGTGTGTAAGAGTACGGCCAGAATGGGTGAGCGAGCGACTAAATTATAAAATAGAACACATTGGTTGTAATGAAAGGTGGCCAGACTGGATCGAGCGACTAAAATATAAATTAGAACACATTGGTTGTAATGAGAGGTGGCCAGACTGGAGTGAGCGACTAAAATATAAAATAGAACACATTGGTTGTAATGAGAGGTGGCCACACTGGAGCGAGTGACTAAAATATAAAATAGAACACATTGGTTGTAATGAGAGGTGGCCAGACTGGAGCGAGCGACTAAAATATAAAATAGAACACACTGGTTGTAATGAGAGGTGGCCAGACTGGAGCGAGCGACTAAAATATAAAATAGAACACATTGGTTGTAATGAGAGGTGGCCAGACTGGAGCGAGCGACTAAAATATAAAATAGAACACATTGGTTGTAATGAGAGGTGGCCAGACTGGAGCGAGCGACTAAAATATAAAATAGAACACATTGGTTGTAATGAGAGGTGGCCAGACTGGAGCGAGCGACTAAAATATAAAATAGAACACATTGGTTGTAATGAGAGGTGGCCAGACTGGAGCGAGCGACTAAAATATAAAATAGAACACATTGGTTGTAATGAGAGGTGGCCAGACTGGAGCGAGCGACTAAAATATAAAATAGAACACATTGGTTGTAATGAGAGGTGGCCAGACTGGAGCGAGCGACTAAAATATAAAATAGAACACATTGGTTGTAATGAGAGGTGGCCAGACTGGAGCGAGCGACTAAAATATAAAATAGAACACATTGGTTGTAATGAGAGGTGGCCAGACTGGAGCGAGCGACTAAAATATAAAATAGAACACATTGGTTGTAATGAGAGGTGGCCAGACTGGAGCGAGCGACTAAAATATAAAATAGAACACATTGGTTGTAATGAGAGGTGGCCAGACTGGAGCGAGCGACTAAAATATAAAATAGAGCACATTGGTTGTAATGAGAGGTGGCCAGACTGGAGCGAACGACTAAAATATAAAATAGAACACATTGGTTGTAATGAGAGGTGGCCAGACTGGAGCGAGCGACTAAAATTTATAATAGAACACATTGGTTGTAATGAGAGGCGGCCAGACTAGTTTTATTTTTCAAGCGCGCGCGCTTGAGTCGGAACAGTCTAGTTTACAGGCGCTGACAATATTATTGTATTGGTTCATTGAGTGCTAGGAAAACTTCTCAATTTGACATGATACTTTACTTTTTTTTATATAATTATTGATAGGTTTAGCTCACTTAGTACTAAAGGCCTAATTTAATTGGTAAGATCATAAACTTTATATATGTAAAATGTATATGTTAAAATACTTCAATATTATAATCAAATAAGAATAGCCATTATCGTGGATAGAGGACGGTAAAACCACAACAATAAATCACTTGTCAAAAACCACCGTCAGTTCACTGAGCCAAGATTCGAACCTTTGCCTCCTCGTCAACAACTATCGAGAGCTATCTGCTTATCACGCGCTCGTCAGTTTGGCCGAATCCTAAATCATGTGCTGATATAATCAGTCGGTTCAGCAAGTGCAAGTTAAATACCTCAGATAAATTAAGAATAAAATTGAATCCCTCAAAATGAGTTACAATAAAGCAATGGCAGAGATTTCAGTTATCTTCTCATACTCACGTGTCGACTACAACAGCCCTGTCAAACTTGCAGCCCGCCCGATCCACGACTATGTGACCTTAACATGACTCAAATACATTTAGGATCGATCATATTTTATCGAACTTAAATAAATACAACATTTTCAAATGGCCATGTTACTTTTATTGATGCTTCAAATTGAAAATTTTTCACATTTGGTCAAATTTCTAAAGACTGCTTGATCGACATCACGAAAATTCTTGGGGAAAATAAGGAGTGTGCTATTATTTTATATCTTAAGAAGTAACCGGCCGGCCACGCGGTATAGTGGTAAGTGCACCTGGCTACGAGTCTAGTTTTCCTGGGTTCGATTCCCGGCTGGTACCTTTTGTCTCTTTCCCTTTAGGGTAATAATCCCAATAGTCAGCAGAGTTTGGTTAATTTGGCTTAAGTTATGTTAAAACTCACCCCGTCTCCACAACATCATAATAACTATCGTCAGGTGATCTCATCACGGGTACGACGTGTTGGTATACCTTGGGCAACGTACTGTGACAACAGAGCGCGTAATAATCTACACATAAGGCGACCGAACATGGACGTCAATATCCCTGCCAATCAAATGTGTCATACGATAAAAAAAAATCTTAATTGGTCTTTTGTACTAAAACGATACTAATTTGAAGTTAATTCTACTTAAGAATATTGACAATATAGTAACAAAAATTAATACGGCTCGCTCACTACTTAAAATTTTTGATGTGGCCCTCATGATCAAACGAGTTTGACACCCCTGGACTAGAAAGTTTTTGTGGTTGAATGTGTCACTAACGTTGGGTCTGCTTTGGACCATATATGTCAATATTTCAATATTATAATCACACTTGACGAATGCATTCCCTTCCTCTTGTATTAAATGATCTGAAAATGTTACCGGAAATTGTTCAGCTCTAATAATAATAATAATAATAATAAAATTTAATCTCTGGGCTACATCATTCGTAGCCTAATTTGTGGAAAGTTTATCCAGTACTAATGTACCGTTACCCAGGGGACGGCCGAATGTACAAATCTTACAATCATTCGGTGACCTTGCGGTCTAGGGGTAAGGTGTCAGACTTCTATGCTGGCGGCCGGGGTTCAATCCTCGGTCCCGGCAAAGATTTATCTGATTACCAAACCCTTCCTTCACCTCTGACAAGACATCTTGTGAATGTGAGGAATGCCAGGCCTCCACCG
>CABFOV010002046.1:65672-78346 GCA_902141375.1 Timema poppense | reverse complement strand
CCCTACCATTACACATTAGCGTAAGTGCGTACAACCCGAACGGGTAGTAAGACGCGGTGCTAATAATAATAATAATAATAATAATAATAATACGAGAAGGATTCCTTAGCTTATAGGTTAGGTTAGACTATACGGCCATCGAAGTGGGTTACTCAGTCCTGAATTTAAATCAGGACCCAGGTTCAACAACGACCAGCTGTACCAGGTCTCATGTTCTTCACTGGTAGCTTTTCAGCCTCTCTTTAGGCTGGGGTTGGTATATTTCCTTAAAGCTCACCTTCCCCACGTCGCGTGGATTATTAAGTTATTTAAACTGTTTGTACTCAAATGGAAAGTAATGTAGGCCTACAAATTATTTATTAGACGTTTATTTTTAATACTGACCAGCTCTGTGATCTAGTGGTCAGAGTCCCTGGCTAGAGATCCAAGGGTCATGGACTCGATCCCCGACGCTTCCAGTTTTTTCTGTGAACCAATGTGTCTAGAACGGGGGTCAACTCGGGCTCGTGAGGGAAAATGAGGAGCTACTTGAAAAAATTGCGGCCCCGGTCTAGAAAACTAAGATTAACGGCTAGAGGGTTCGTTGTACTGACCACATGACACCCTCTTTCTACAGAAGTTGGCACTATATTTGCCACACGGTCAGTATGGGTTGATTGTGAGCCGATGCCTTTGAGGTTTTGTTTACACTAAGTGAAGTATAACCATCTCAACTTCTCAGTGATACATTTTTACCTCAAACCGGAAGTAATTTGATAATTTAAATTAATCTTTATTTAATTTTTATTATTTTGTGGCATATCAACCACTGCGATAACTTCAACGGAATATGTTGTCAGAGGTGACTTTTCCATCTGTGACGCTAAAATACGATTGTGGTGGTTAGTTTTTGCACTCTGTGCTTGAAAACCAGAGGGTTAGATGTGATACCGTGAGAGGTAAGATAGGTACACTAGCCTCATGGCTTCTTTGGTGCTGACTGACAGCTCACAGCTGATTTCTGACAGTCAAAAGTGACAGCTGCTAAACACATATTTTTGGAGATCATCTGGTTCGACGTAGGGATACGTAATTTGGTCTGGTAAATTTTTAAAGCTGTCAGATGTCAGTCAGCACCAAAGAAGCCATGGTGCTACTGTAGGTATAGCTAATGCAGTTTCACACGAGCTGGCTCAGTCCAATGCGCGTCCACCACACGAATAGGGAAAACGAGGGAGAAGAGGACATTCCATTATTACTCTCACCCCTCATTTACAAGAAACATGTCCTTATACCAGGTAGCCATTTCCCCCCCATGTGTTTGTATCAACTATCTGTACCATTATATTAGTACGGTACTTTAAAAGCATATTTTATTATTATTATTGTTACTATTATTAGGTGTTCTTTCTTACGGCAGGTCAGTTCCTTTTGTCGGTGAATTTAGACCGCCAATGCATCCTGTCCTCTGCCTCCTCCTCCTTCATCTCCAAATGTGATTTTATTTAACTTTTCATGGGCTATTGGCACTACTATATTCTCCGGTTTACGGTTATTGTTTTTTTAACAGCAGCCATAAATTAGTGAATTACAGAGCTCGTGTGGCGAGTGCTTATACTTCCCTGTAAGATACATCACTCAACACTGTATGCATATATCATTATCAAAATATAAAGTCGTTCAAATTATCAACTGACAACTACAAACGAATGTATAGCACTCGCATTTATAATTTACCCTGAACCTCTTCGAATAGCTTCTAAGTGCAGTTCATATAAACCACTGTTTCCCACACCTTTTTTTTTTACCACGACCACGACCCTAAACATAATATTCTCCCGGCCTGGCAATTCATATTAGTGTTTATTAAATTAATTAAAATAACAAAAACCGAATTAATTTCAATAATTTATATTTAGATAAAATTTAAAGCACATTTAAAAAAAATGAAAATGTCACTTTGTTGCAATGTCCGGTAAGTGACCAAAAAAATACTAATTCAGTAGCTACTATAAGTTAATACTGTTTCATTATTGGGGAAAACTCTGAGTAATTTTGTATCGATAATTAATGCTATCAACTAGGGCGAATCATTTTCAGTAACTTACAATTAGAAAATACTATAATATATGCTCGTTAAAATGTGACTCATTGCGCAAAATTTGTTACTTGACCAAAACAGTTTTTCAGTGAAAACCGTGATACTGCTTCATTTTGTAGACAAGTTCTTGGAGTGTGGGTGTTAATTTGATGTACATAGTACACCACAATTCATTCTAAGGATCCAGGCAATCCCTTGTTTTAGTCTTGATCTTTACAAGACCTGAATATCCTCATTTACAGAGGTAGGCTATATTGTCAGAAAAGTAAAAAGAACCTTTTCAACTACCTGAGTGATAATTGTCTTGTCCTAGAGCTGGTTCAAAAATTTCGATTAAATGCGGATTTCAAAATATTGTTCCAAAACTGTTGCTATTGTCGATATTGCAGTAATTGTTCATAATACTCCAATTTGATGAAGTATTTGTTATTGTAATGTTTCGTAATTTTTGATAATTTTTTACACACCTTCCCGCGACCCCAGGTACCTCATTGAGACCCTCATTTGGGTCGTGACCCCGGGTTTGGAAAACACTGATATACATATACCCTGAACTTCTTACCCTAGGTCTCTATATCCAAATTCCCCCCTTTCCCCTTGTTGCAGTGCTGGGCCTTCCTCAAGATATAACACTTCTAAGGTTGCATAGGAAGATATTTGGTCCAAAAAGCGATGATGGGGCGTGGAGGAGATTAATGATGAATTACTTACTCTGTACTCATCACAAGACATTGTTAGGATAATACAATTTCGTAGATTACGGTGGGCAGGTCATGAAGCGAGGATGGAAGATTCTAGAACCTTGTTCAGGGTACTGACTGGTAAACCCAATGTGAAGAGACCATTGGGAAGACCTAGACGCAGATGGGAAGATATTATTAGAATGGATCTGAAAGAGATAGGGTGTAATGAGGCTGACAGGATAGAACAAGCTAAGATAAGGATCGGGGGCGTACTTTTATGAGCTCCTAATGCCATAGGATAAATGAGTAAAGGAGATTCCCACTGTCAAATATTTCCCCTGGCCACCACTTATAGTAGTATCATAGAAACGCGTATGTGGCATGCGTCCAGTGAAGGTTTTGATACACATTACACTCTGTGGTGGAGTAATAATTTAACAGGTGTTCTGACCTGCCTCAACATCAGACGTCTGTAACTCGTTCACTGTTCACACCTGTTGTTCCCGTATAGGCCCACTCTACTGCAGTCTGCTTGGCCAACAAGACCCAGACTCTTAGTGCAACAAGGAGATAATCACCTTCACACCAAGTAACAATAATTGGATTATATTTTGGAAGACTCGTCGAATATTATTTTCGCAACAGGTGCTTAGCATAAAAGAAAGGTCCCGCAACCCAGTTTCCCAACATGTCACGTAAAAACTACATTAAATCACCATTATGAACTATAGTTTATCCAATTGTTTATTTCTATCTTATAAATAATAATTTAAAATATCTCGATCATGAGCAAGGAAATACAGCTAGATGTCTGACAAACTCCAAATAAAAATATGATATACTATCTTATAATTATGCAAATGAAAGTAAAGGTACCAACTTCTAATTGAGTTGTGACTTGTCTCAAGACAATTTATCTGATAATTTAAATATATTTCTGGCTAGACCCCTATTTTAATTTGTTTTGTAATCAACAATGGTAAATACAGTTGGATGTTTTTATGGTCATTTCAATTTAAATATATCCTAAGCTTCCTCACTCCAAAGAGCCAACCATTCCTTTCTATCGGATTCTGTATTAATTACGATACCTTGACAATTTAAAGTATGTCCCGTTTCAAATAACCGTAATCAACATCTCGAAAATACTAAATATGTAAAAAAATTAAAACCCATAATACCGAATACTCCACAGCTTATAAGGCCTATACTCAGCTTGACACACACTCCTCAAATATCGATAAGATATAAAGATAAACAAAACAATTAAACCCCATGGACTTAAGAAACTCATGATCTCTTTTAGTCCAGGGAGTAATTAGCCTCACTATCTTACCTAAAAAAGATTGACTTTATCCCTTATTTGCCCCTAAAACAGACAAACTGGTGGTTCCCGGCTTTGAATGAACTTGTATGAAGGGGAATGTATTCTACTTAAAAATATATCCGAGTCCATAAACATAACCCAACACAGAATTGTTTAAATCCCCTTCTAAGATCGAACTAGAGTCCCACGGAGCTGTAATTAGCCTCCCTGAGCCCTCAGCCATAGATAGAGCAGAGATACGTTGATTTAAAGCCCTCCTAAGATCGAACTAGTGTCACATGCAGCTGTAGCCAACCTCCCTGAGCACTCATTCACAGAGAGAGCAAAGCCGATGGTGATGTAATCCCAGGTAAAGAATACTAGTGTTATGTAACACACTGGCTGTTCTTGATGTTGATACTTGCAAAGGTCATGACGAACTTGAATACACGAGCACGGCTATAGTCGGTCCACTATTTATTGGTGCTTACCTGACATTTATAACATTTACTAGATCTACTTTAATCAGGCATACACCAAAGGGTGTTTTCTGAGCTTTTTATAACGAGTTTAAATTTAGAGTAAGTGCCTGATAATCAGAGTAACCTTTTGTCTCTGTGGGCTACTCTACGCTTAGTGTTACATTAAGCTATATACTTACGCGGTTAATTTGTTCAGAACATTTCCACGTTATTTGAAATCCGTGTAAGTTGAATTCTGCTCAAATACTATTTATTTACTTTTGATACATGTTCGTTCGTTAGCCTACAAACAGTTTTGGTAGTACACATATATAGACTAATTACGCTAGTGTGCTAGGTATGAGTAAGGTTATATTTAAAGAAAGTGTACCCGCATTTTAGTAGTGGGAAACCATTTAGGGAAAAAAAAACTTAAGTTACGCTACCGGTATTTGAAACCTATTCTCCATGTCATCGGAAGTCTAGTCTATTGCGAGTGTGACACCTTAGATTAGCCCATTCAGCCGCCGAATCAAGTCCAAGTATTTAAAGCTAAATAAGTTATTCTTTGGAAAATAAATCTTTGATCAAATGAAATTTTATTCGGTGTCCTATCGAGTAAATAAGTATAGAACAAACAAAATGGAGATAAGCAGTGCGTCAGCTTACTAGGAACGCTATCTGTTATGTTTAAAAGTGACGCTTGATAGATGGCGTTGATGGTCACAAGTCAAAGTATTGCAATCGCGTTTCTATGAATCCGCGTAGCTCGAATCCTTGTAAGTCGAGGACGTACTGTATTATATTTTTAAAGTGTCGCTGTAGTAGAGTCGTGGTTGTAAGAGGTTCCGTTCCCATCTTCGTAATGGAGCGGTTATTCTGTGATGAGATGATTGGTGGATTTATTCCGGATGGGGTACTTGACATTTATGTTTTATTGTGATGATTTTAAATATTGTGAAACAAATAACTTCTTATTAAGTGTTTAAGTCTTGCTAGTGACGAGCCTTGTCTGAGTAAAGTATCCTCAAAACTGTAGTGTTTCTGATGGGAATGGTAGTTTTGGCTTCAAAACTACTAAAAGAATTTCCAATTATTTTTAGTTTTCCGTTGAGGCCCTATAATATGACTTTATTTGTTATGTTCTTGCCTTTTATCTTAAAATCAATTTTGCTACCTTTTGCTTGAAACGTGCTGAAAATAATCTAATTCTACCTTTTGATGCAATTATTTTTTTTTCTATGAAACTTTAAATGCGAGGTTTTTAATTCCATAGGAACATTATGTTACCTTTCTCCTTCATTTAGGCGTGATCCATATTTTTAAATACGGACCATATCTTAAATAACGTGGGGTTTTTTTGACTTCTGTAACTCAGTGCCAAGGTAGGCGGCTCCTACCACCTCATCCTCCCTTGACAGTTAGCTATGAATAGCATTTATTGCTATCACTGTAACCCCGAGATTTATGTTAGATCACGGATTTTTGTGATCAAATTATGTTGGTTAAAACTAAGTAAAAATACATTAGGGAGAGTTTTAAGATTAACTGTCGACGACCATTCATTTATTTCAAGCACATTAGTATAGTGCAACCATGATATCATGGTTTAATCCCAGGTGCAAGCGACAGAGGTACCAGAACGGAAAAAATGTTGACTAGACCTGAAGAGGGAAGGAGTGTTTAAGGAGGAGCTATGAGAACATCTGAAATTGTGTGCACTATGGATGCCTCTAGATAGAAGCTATGTTTCAACGGTAAAGAGGAACATTGGATTGCTGATTAATTATTTGAGCTAGTTATAATAATACCCATATAATTAATTACTACCTGTTTGTTTATTGTGGACTATTCCCTAAAAATTATAATTTTTACTGAATCTTTTTTTTTCTTCCTTTTCTCTTTATTATGTTTTAGTTATTAAATTTGTCTATTGTAGGTGTTCTGTCGTACGACAGGTCCATTCCTTCGGTTAATGTGCCCTGTCCTCTGGCTCCTCCTTCAGTTCCCAGACTCCACGTATACATAAACGTTAATCCTGATCTTGTATCCAAAGAACCAGACCTCGGTATGGAGCCCTTCTCACAGCTGGCTGTCCTCCCGGACCGTAGGCCTATTCTACACTAGCGCTTAAAGCGCTAGCAGCCACGCCTTCGAATGAAACCCTTGTTATCAAGTTATAAAATAAGTTTTCGTCCAGACCAGCGTTTTGACCGCTACCTTTGGAGGCGTTAAAACCGCCCAGCGGTAGAAACGCGAGTCAAACTACACCAGGCGTTAACAAGCAGTTATACCTCAATGTCACAAGTCTTTCAGCAGGAATAATAAATACTCTTTCTCAAGATGGTATCACGTTTTGCAACATTTTCATTAACTAAACCAAGTAGTTCATCAAATCAAACCACAAACATTCTATAGTACAAAAAATAACTACTCTGGGTACATTCTGTGATTCATAAACATAATATGAAACTGTCCTGTTGAGAGACGGTTCGATAATGTGGGGTGAGTCCACCAACGTCTCTTTTAACGAGTTTTTTTTGTTGCGAGTTTCCTTCAACAAAATAAGTCCCTCAATACAGCCGGCCTGTACAATGTTATTATTATTAGCACCGCGTCTTACTACCCGTTCGGGTTATACGCACTTACGCTAATGTGTAATGGTAGGGTGATTGTGAGATTAAATGGAGGACCTACAGTTTAACGTGGAATCCGAACNGCGTCTTACTACCCGTTCGGGTTATACGCACTTACGCTAATGTGTAATGGTAGGGTGATTGTGAGATTAAATGGAGGACCTACAGTTTAACGTGGAATCCGAACCACGGTGGAGGCCTGGCATTCCTCACATTCACAAGATGTCTTGTCAGAGGTGAAGGAAGGGTTTGGTAATCAGATAAATCTATGCCGGGACCGAGGATCGAACCCCGGCCGCCAGCATAGAAATCTGACACCTTACTGTACAATGTCAATTTTTAAACCATTCTGCACAAGTGTAAGCAACAATCGCTGCATTTAAACCGTTACTGTAGAATCAGCAGCGTTATGGTAGTTGTTTAACAGTTGCATTTTGACAGAGAGGTGTGGATTAAAGATGTTGGGGACGTAAGCTAGCGGTAAAACCACCGCGTTTTAACAGCTAGTGTAGAATCAGCCGATCTCGCCGTGGTCAGCAGGCCAATATAACACGAAGGTGACGCCTTTTAGACCATTCCCCCATTGAAGCGGATTCTTGAAAGTTGTTTTTAAATATACCATACAGCATAAAGTAAAGAACATAACCCTTGGGTATTTATTTGTTTTAACTGTCCAATAGAGGGTTTGATTAGACATGGATGTTGATTAAATATAGTTTATATCGTTAACTTAGATCTTATATAACTCACACTATTCTTGCCAAATGAGCTATAATACGGGTAATATATTTATACATAGGGTTTGAAAAATATGGGACTTAGTTGGTTCTTTTACTAAACGTCCTTCATATTTTACGCACGATAACATTCTTCAAAACTTCATTCATAAAAAAAAGTTGTGTATCTACATAAAGTTGTCAATAAACACTGACGTGTCTCTTTACATAAACATTTTGATCTTGACCTAGACTATTAAAGGTAATAATAAAAATGAACAAGCATTAAAATGTTTATCGAGTGAGGTTATTATCAGACTGCCAAGAATCCGTTAAATAAATTGCTGAATGTTTATGTTGTAGTAATAATTGATAAATCATTTAGATGTATTTCGATTATGTAAGGCTTTCTTTTGCTTTTTTCCTCTCGTCTAGTTAATGTACTTTATCGTAAGGAAAGTATTTCTATAAGGTTTTTTACACCACGTCTCACTACCCTTTTGGGCCATTCTCTTTTAATCGCATTAGCTAGGTGAATTTGAGGCAGGTATAAGTTATAGGAAATGTACCCTCATTCGTGTGGAGAGATAGTGAGAAACAACCTTATGTCGCTTCACGGACTCCTCATGTCCGCTCATGTAAACTTTTTTTTTTAATATGATAATGCGCCAATCACAGATAGATAGACCGAAAAGATCGGTTTATTTTTCTTTAACATTATGATTTAAAAATAAGGATTTTTATTTTATTAAAAAACACGATGTCGTAGAGTGTATAGTTTTTAAACAATTACGGGACATAGTTAATAAAAAAAAGGTCACACCGAGCACCTCAAAGGGACACAGGTTCCCCGTCTCTGCCTTAGACCATGCGACTCCTTACTCGTGTGGATTTTATCTCAATTATACCTTCCTAATATCTACCCCAATGGTATAGTTACTAAAAATATGCATAGCTCTTGTCTAATCTCGTTTTAAAATAAGTTTTGAAAACTGATAGTCTGTTGAACTCTGTAAAAAAAATTAATCAAATATTTTTAGGGGAGTGTATTTAATGTTTATTTTCTGAACACAGGGCTCTTTCACCACACAACCCTGGTACAACTCCTAATCCTACTCCCGCTACTTAGACGAACCATTACACTAACAATTTACTATTTTATTCCCCGGCCGGCATTGAACCGAGTTCCTCAAGACGCTATACTGCTGTAGGTGGCGTAAGACACGGGAAAACGAGCCTCTAAAGTGTGTGATAGTATGCAATTATATGCGCATGTGCATAGAAAAACTACCCAAAAAAATTGTGTAATTTGACATTTTCCTATCGACTATGCTAGAGTTAATTTAATTAGTGTCAGTTGTATCGATCTGTGCCCCAAGTTAACGTAAAAATTACTTCACAAAACATGTCCCTTTGTTCCAAATGTTTTGGAAAAACCTCGCATGCACTTTAGTGTCATAGACAAAGGAAGGGGTTATCTTATTATTTACTTCTGTGCACAAAGTCAACATTGAATGCTGGCTATCAGCTGTTTAGAGGCAAATCATTATCTGGGTCATACGTTTGGTAATAGGCGAGGCCAGACTCGTTATTATACCATCGGAAACGTTTGACTTCTTACCTCTAATCCTCTGTTTTCAACTGTGGCCTCACTTCTGAGCATCTGCAGGATCACTACAGGATACAACAAACTGCCCGGTGGTGCTTGCCCCTGGATTGACTGTCAAAAGAAGATGTCACTTAATCGCAGTAGTGTCATCGATTTCCCTGAGGAGCTGACCTTGGCCTTGAACTCTCCTTCCCACTTGTTGCTGGCCGCCAAGATGTGAAAAACGCAGGTAAACAGCGCCCCCTCCTAGAAGCCTCATGACATTTTGCAGAATGCCCTCTGGTCGTATTATTGTATACCTGTGAACCTTAGTGAGGCATTGACTTCAATATTTATCTATTGATTCTATTCGATGTATTATTATTATTTAAATAGCGTTTATGATTGACGTGGGAGATAATCAACTACTTTATAGCCACTGGTTGGAATTTTGTACAAGTTATTTTGTCCGGGTGTTGCATGTTTATATGGCTCTGGACACAAAATGCACCTTGATAGCCCAGTTGTTGGGAACTTAACGCAAAGCCAAGGCTCTCCGGTTTGATCCTCAAGGCCCAAGGTAATTTAAGTTTATTTAGAAACAGTAGGTTTTAACTAAACGTAATCAATCCTCACTAAATATTGGTTTGATATTATGAGTTGGACATTATTAACAGTGTTTTTAATCTCTTTAGAAGGTTTATCATTTTTGTAAAAGATTCCAATCTCTATCTTCAATAGCTCCAAATAAATTTCAAGGTTAGGGCAAATTCCTCTTCCAAAGAACCCAGCCCTCTCCAACTTGAGTTAGAACGTAAGACTACTAAGGGCTAATGTGCATTATATTTTCTGTAAAAACTTCATTTCGATGTATCCTATAATAATTGAGGAGACAATATTTGCAAACATATTTATGATGGCCCTTATCTTGATAATATGAACCATAGTTAATGTCCTGGAAGGCTACAAAGCAAACCCTCTTCTAAAGAAAGTCTATCAAAAATTTCCAAGACTGCACTTTTATGGACCAAACTAGAAATTAATTTTACGTTAGAAAAATAATCTGAGGTTCACGATAGTGTATGATGGAAAGCACTTGTCTCATCCATATGTGACTATTTAAAAATGACAAGTCCTTATTTTGGAGTTTTAAATTTTAAATTTTTGGAATTTTAATGTTGGCTATGAATATTACGCCTACTTAACTACGAATTTTATGTTTATATTTTCCTGAACGGGTAGTAAGACGTGGTGCTAAATATTATTATTGTTTATATTTTGTTATTAGAAATACCTTTGATTTTTAATGATTTAATGAGTGAGTCAGGTCGTAGAAGTAAAATTTAATATACAATCATGTGAAACATGGTGGCTGTAAAATACAAGTTTGTTTTATTATCAACACAGCAGAGTGTGCCACAACGGTTGTTCATATTGTGATTTTCCCATCCCCTCTCATGGCTAGAGCTGGTACATTTCTTTTATATTACCATTCCTCTTCCTTTGTAGTTAAATTAGTATACGGCTATAATTGCCTGAACGGGAATCAAGAGGCGTAACCCTAAACAAAATATAATGAGCTGATTTGATTTCGTTAATTTTAATCTTTTTTTTAAAATCTTTATGAAAATAAATCCATGGCGTCAGCTCACAATCGAGCCATACCGACCAAGTAGCCACTGTCTGCTGGCAAAGATAGTGACAACTTCTGCGGATTGAGGGTGTCATGTATTCAGCACAACGAAACCTCTGACCATTGATCTCAGTTTTCTGAACCTCTACTTTTTAATCTAAGTAAGGGTTTGGCCAGACATACAAGCGTGCGAGCGAGCGCGTGATTAGCAGATAGCTCTCGATATTTGTTGACGAGGAGGCAAAGGTTCGAATCTTGGCTCAGTGAACTGATGGTGGTTTGTGACAACGGATTTATTGTTGTGGTTTTCTCATACTCTCTCCATGGTAATGGTGATTATTATTTGTAAAGGCCTACTTTGATAATATTGAAGTATTTTAACATATCAGTTATATATATAGGATACCCACATAGGTATGGTTTATGGTCTTACCAATTAAATTAGGCCGTTAGAAGCAGGTGTGCTAAACCCATCGATAGTAATAAAAATGTCAAAATGAGATGTTTCCCTAGCACTCAATGAACCAACATTCAATAATATTGCCTAGCGCCTGTAAACTAGACTGTACCGGGTCAAGCGCGAGCGCTTGAAAAATAGAACCAACCAATTCTGTCTTTCAAGCGTGCGCGCTCGCTCGCTCCAGTCTGGCCACCTCTCATTACAACCAATGTGTTCTATTTTATATTTTAGTCGCCCGCCCAGTCTGGCCGTCCTCTGTACTCATTAATTGTCCTCAGGAGGCTGAGTTGACACCGTTTCAGACCCACTGTTTCACAAAAAAATCTGCAAGCACCAAGGATCGAACATAAGGCCCCTGGATCTGTGGCCATATACTCTAACCACCAGACCATAAAGATGGTTATTTTCATGTAAATATAAACAATATTTGGAATAAATAGATATATAAGAATAAATGGATATAAATATTATATCTCCATCTCCTTTTAATATTGCATAAATATGTAGATATCGATTGACATATTTTCAAGGAGTAATAGACAAATCAGTCATAATAATTTTTAATCAATGTGCAATCTTAATTTAGTCTCTACCAGAATAAAATTGTAGTTTAAAAAACAGCAAAAAAAATGCACTTATGGTGACTCTTCGGTGGATCTTGTTTATTTCTAATTCGAGGAAACCGGGCTAGTCGCTTTAATGACTAGTTTGACCAGGTTCGGCATCGTCGTGACAATTAGCTAAGAAAAACTTGTTGGAGAACGCGCCACTGTTTTCAGCATCTTAGAAAGCTCTCTGGATTCATGAGAATATGAACGACACTAATGACGTCAGTTAGCACCCCACAATCCATTATGCAGACATAGCTCACCATGATAGCACTTATCTTTATTAGAATGTCGTTGAGAGGCTTAGTGTCGTAAAGTAAAGCCTGAGTAGAAAAAAAACTTTTACTCTTGTCAAAAAAAAAAGTATTGATAAGTTTTTCCTCTTTAGAGCTTTCCCTGAGTTCTCATTTAAATTTAATCTCCAAAGCCACATTTTCTCCTTTATATATATATATATATATATATATATATATATATATATATATATATATATATATATATAT